>CBVK0100729059.1:0-19620 GCA_900067695.1 Picea abies
AGGTTAAAAAATCATTAATTGTACCCATTGTCAATAGGTGTACGCCTTTCAGCGTAAATACCCCTTTTACATGCTTTACTAAAAAAAATTACCAATGTAAACCAAACACACTTGTTTATACTTATTAAAATTATTTTAACTTTACGAATACAGTTGTTTATACTTATTAAAAGTATTTTAACTTTACATAAATACTTTATATTCCCATTAATTTTTTTATCTCTATTTATAATATCCGAAGAAAAGTTCCAATTTACTATGTTAACACCAAAATAAACAAAAGATTCATCTGCTTAACTTGGAAAATTAGAATATAGTTCTTGCTATTAAACCCTAACCTTCATAACAAAAACCCTAATATCACAGAAAGAGGGCGAGAACAGTATATAGCAGCTCTTTAACCCTCATATTTTTCTTTTATATCTTCGGCTTCTTGACTCTCCAGTTGCTCCTGTAATATATAGCTTCTTGACTCTCCAGTTGCTCCTGTAATATATAGCGAGTACGTGTTTGTAGCCACGTTATCCTTTTTTCCGGCGAAGCCATGGCGGACGGGTACTGCTCTCTTTAACTTTCGCCATAAAATTTCTAGAAGTTATTTTGCATTTTTTCCGTTTTGGTTGTAATGTGAGTAAATTTTTTATATGAATATGACTATTCGCTGTCCGAATTTAGTTCACGAGGCTGCTTTAGTGATCAGATCATGGTATTTCCAAACTAATAGTCATAGGTCACGAGTTCAATACCATTGGGCCCATAATTTTGTATGACCCTGTATTTTTACCTTTGGAATGGAAAATAAACAGTATATTTGCGCTCTTTATAGTAAGCCAAGTAAATTTTCGCTCTTCAGAAGGGAATCGGGTAAAAAGCGTTTTAGATTTTATTGTTTGATGTATGCCCAAGACTTTGTCCCACCGGTGAAAAATTGGGTCTTTCTCAGATTGACGAGATTTCAAATGTTTAGAGGTTGCCAACAGGGTCTTGGTTAGTCGGTAAAGGGTGCTTCATACCTTAATCGAGGTTCAAATCCTCAGAGACATGATTCGCCCTTTGCGAACTGTTTCCCTGTGAAGATGACGGGATCCTTTTAGGTTGCTACTACATTATATTATAATACTTCTAGAATGTTTCTTCATGAAAATGAGCAGATCTATCAAAAGTGTGTCTACATTCCATTGTAATACTTCCTGAATGAGAAATGACACATTCACTGCTCAGAGATAATAAGAAACACGTGTCAAGACTCAGAAAAAATCTTTATAGGCATCTTCTGCTTGTGTGATAGAACTAGTGGCTGAATGACTTCATAAATAGATTTCTGAATATATTCGGTGGCATATACATAACCAGATAATGGAATCTATTTGGCCCTGATGCATTGTAATAACATATTATCACAGGAACAATGCATTCCTTGAGCCTTTGATAAGGTGTGATAATAAAAAAATTGCATTTTTCAAGGTCACGTAGATGCCTAAGAGGTGATAATATTTCATTCATTTCGTGTAGAATTAGCAATCTTCTGCGCTGTTACAGATCCTGCAACCTTATTCTATAGGAAGTTATTAACTGTCCTACTGCTTACACTTAGTTGGACTAAGAAACATATTGTTTGTTCATTACAAGAAAGCCAGTCCTTGGTTTGTTTGTTCAGTGGTTGATTTGATTCGATGCTCAAGATTTATTTCCACCTAGATTTGTTTTGGACAAATGTAGAAAAAGACCGAAGGCTCAATGAGTTCATGGCTCAGGCAGTGTTTAGAAGGGAGGTGATTCTCTTTGTCATGACCTAAAGTGACATATTTGGACTTGAAATTGGTGGTAATCTGTGTTCTTCGCAGGTCTAAGAAACATATTGTTTGTCACTTCTATTTGGTCCCGATGCAACCTTTTTCTATTTAGTTGGTCTAAGAAACTTATTCTTTGTTCATTACAAGAAAGCCCTGTCTAGCGTTGTTTGTTAAGTGTTTGATTTGACTCAATGCTTAAGATTTGTTTACACCTAAATTTGTTTTGGACAAATGGAGAAAAGCACTCAGTGCTTTAGGGCTCAACGAGGGTAATAAGTTGATGGTGCTGGCAGTAATTTGAAGGAAGGTGATTCTATTTGTCATAACTTAAAGTGACATATCTGGACATAAAAATGGTAGTCAGTGTTCTTCCTCAGTATAAAAGAATTCAAAAGCAAAAGCCTTTCAAATTTTCAGAATTGATTTGAGTGCTAGGATATATGTTTTATTGTGTTCTCAATTGTAGTGGTACATGAAGAGTGTTCAACTTTCTGATCGCTTGTATTAAGAAAATGTTTCCTAAAATCCTTTTGAGGTTAAATTTGGCATCTTCTCATATTTCAGGGAAGACCACTCCAAGTGAAACATAGGTTTTAAAATATAGGTTATATTCTAATGAAGATTTAATGGGTATTTTAAGCTTTCATTCAGAGAAATCTCAAATATCCTCTGCCACTATAACAATTATTAATGTTGTAGGGTTTGCAGTGGATAGCATTTTACGGAGCAAATGCAGTCCTTGTTCTCCTTTTATTGTTTAGTTACTTATCTGGTGTTTACAGGGGAGATGCTGATGTTATTGAAGAAAAGCCCACTGCAGCATTGGGAGAGCCTATGGACATATTGACTGCTTTGCAGCTTGTATTAAAGAAATCATTGGCCCATGATGGTCTTGCTCGAGGTCTTCACGAAGGTGCCAAAGCCATTGAGAAACATGCAGCTCAGCTGTGCGTGCTTGCAGAGGATTGCAACCAACCTGATTACACAAAATTAGTGCAAGCTCTGTGTGCTGAGCACAATGTGAACTTGATTTCTGTGCCCAGTGCAAAGAAATTGGGTGAATGGGCAGGAGTAAGTGTTTTTTAATATGTGTACTTAGTTGTGGTCTACAGCTATTCTTGTCTAACTTATTAACTGCTCTATGCAGCTTTGCAAGATTGACTCAGAGGGCAAAGCCCGCAAGGTGGTTGGGTGCTCTTGCCTCGTTGTTAAGGTAAAATGCAGTTTTGAATAATTATTTTGTCACTATTTTAAAGAAGGCTTATTCTTATCTGATTTTGATCTATTCTATTGTTGTATGATGATTAAACAGGACTATGGTGAAGAAACTGAGGGCTTGAATGTCATTCAAGAATATGTGAAGACACATTGAGCTGTGAGGTCCAATTATGTTTTGTTGCTTGCCAATGTGTACTGTGTTTCACTCATCTCTTATTTGGCTAATATTATGGGGTTTTTTATAGAATCTTGAGGTGGACTTTACAATTTTAGTCTTATTACATTCCTTTGTTATGCGGCGGATTGTCTCTGGACATGAGTTTATGTCAACAATTTGAGTCTTATCTCTCATTGCAACTCCCCTGAAATAAGTATTTTGTTTTGATTTTGCATCCAGACAGTGCTCATTCTTATCATCGTTGGCTTCAGTCTTGCGCAGTAACAATATGTCCAAAATTGTCAATGGTTAGGGATTCTGTTTATTATATGCTTGTGAATGGAAGTTTTAGAATGCTCTATAACTGCTTCAGCTTCAAATTTTGCATATTTGGGCTAAATAGAAGTGATTAATATTAGTTTTTAAAACTTAATAAATTTTAATTTAAAAGCGACTAATAGAACTTGGTTCCCAGAAACATTAAGCTCTTGTAAATTAAAAAATTAGAGTAAAAAGATATTTATTGGTATCCAATGATTAAATGGTCTCCTCGAGTACAATGGAGTGACTAATACCTGTTGTTAAGAAAGATTGGTTGCTTCCATTACTTGTGCTGATCATCACTTGCTTTATGATGGCTGATGTTTATACTTCATACTTTAAAACACAGATTACTTGTTCGACTATGTGGCTTTTCTTGATACTTTCTTATCGATGATAAGGCTATCTCCCAATGTTTGACACCGGAAAGTCACAGTTATAGGTTGCATATTTTGTCCATGCTTAGAAAACTCATACACTAAGGAGATGCATAACTAACTTGGAAAAGAAAACACCCGTTGAGAAAAGTGAACTTTGAAGGACTGTTAAGCCCCTGCATACTTCCTTGCGTGACTCACTAAATAACGAAGTAGTTGGATGATGTTGTTTTTCAGAAACTAAGCTGTACAAATTCAAGTATGAATAACTTTGTTATTAATATACAAGTTGAAATGTTGGGTGCTCGCCATCACAGAAAGTGTTTTCCTTAACTGATTTCATGGCTAATAAATGGATTTCTCTTGTGATATGGCCAAGTACTGTAGTGACTAGTCTGATGATTGATCCATGTTTAGTCTTGGACTTCTTGTGACTTTCATCATTTATAAAAACTGCAGAAGAATTTGAACTGTCTGTTAACAATCACACCTTGACTACTAGCAAAATGCATGTTCCTTTAATATCCTTTTTTGGAACCAAGTTTCTTCTTATCACAATGAGGTTAACACTTCCAGATTTAACATTATGGGAATCACTAGTATTATTCAAACTGATCGTTCTTCGGCTAAGCAGTGGAGAGTGGGGGGTATCTATTCTACGAAACTCTCCCAGGTATCATGTTTGGCCCCAACTCTGTTGCACTCTGTTGTGTGTGCAGACATCCACAAGCATGAGCACAAGCAGAAGCACATCACTTGGATAGACTTGAACCCAAGTGGGGATAGTGTTAACTACTTGCTTTCACTGACCGAGTGAGCCACCATTGACTTCTTTAACATCTTTATTTCTACGGAATTTGGCTTCCACTTTGGGGCCCTCTAATATTTTGGAGTCCACTCTCAGGGCACCTCCAGAAATGAACCAAATGAATTAACAATGGTGTATCTCCAGGTGGATTACAGTATCAATCTCTTGTAGAAGATCTACAATCTGATCCATTGTTTGACGTGCTGCTAGAGGATCTATAGGGGAAAGATTCTGCTCCATCGTTTGATGTGTTGCTAGAGGATCTGTAGGGGAAAGATCTCCTATCCCTAGTGTTTCTCTCCATTGTTTGATGTGTTGCTAGAGGATCTGTAGGGGAAAGATCTCCTATCCCTAGTGTTTGTCTCCATTGTTTGATGTGTTGCCAGAGGATCTGTAGGGCTAGAGGATATGTAGGGGAAAGATCTCCTATCCCTAGTGTTTGTCTTTACTAGATATCTCACCCACCTAGTAAAGGTGTCTTTTAGGTTTCTTACATGCTGCGAGTTCGAAGAGCACTACCCAACAGCTCGACATACTACCCTTTGAAGTTGCTTTCCTTTTATGTCCATTTTCAGGAGTAATGTCCAAGATGTAGATCTATTTGTTGAGGAATGTATATGTGTGCAAGTTATGTGGCTGCAATATCTGATATTTTTATGGATGGGGTGAAGGTGTGCATAGATGTTTGTGCAAGAGTTGGAGCTAAAATATACTAAATGTGATTCCAATGTCTGATATCTTATAGGTCAGTAGTTATATGCTACTTATTTTGTCCATGCTTATAAAATTCACACTTAAATTGATTGAATGGATGTTATTGTCTACTACAAACTTGGAAAAGAAAACCCTTGTTGGATAAAAGTGGAAACTTTCAAGATTGCTAAGCCTCTATATTTCCTTCCTAACTCAGTTATGAAGGTCACCATGCTTTGTAAAAGGTTCTATCACAGCGTGTAAGACCTCACTCCAAGAAGCTAGGCATGCTTGGCTCTCTTTAAAAGGGTGCTAGTGTCTCGGAAAATTTACGGGGCAACCATTTTCTGTCCTAGTAATTATGCTGCGCATGAGACATACATGGTATGTGGTTAAATGAGGCTTTAAAGGTGCTTCTATGGGGCGGAGTAGGGCCGTTATCAAAATACTCAGCTCAAACTCAACTGGAAAAATGTTATTTATGTGTTTATTACATTTAGTGCAAAGAAACGAAAGCAATTCGGAGTGACAATCGACATACTTCTACATATTTGAGTGCTGTATTTTCAACTTCAAGATAACTTTGAACGAATTTAAAGCATTGGCATTTATAACAATCAATTATGATTAGAATGGTGAAATCCCAAGAATTGTCCATTTCTATATATATTTATATTGAATTAAATTTTCAAATATATAGAATTAAATTTTCGATACGAATAATGTGTACTATGCTTCAATAAAAAGGAATATTTATATTTATATTGAATTAAATTTTCCATATGAATAATGTGTACAATGCTTCAATAAAAAGGAATATTTATATTTATATTGAATTGAACTTTTCATATCAATAATGTGTACAATGCTTCAATAAAAGGATGATAGGAGCTCAAAATTATGGGTTGGCTTATGCAAAATTACTTGCATAGATAGAGTTGCAAGTTAAAAGTTCATCAAGAGGTTCAAAACAACATAAAACAAAGACCTTGTAGCTAAAAGGTACAAAACATCATAAAACAAATGTCTTGGACCCAAAAGCTACAAAACATCATAAAACAAATGTCTTGGACCCAATAATGGCAATGTTGCAGGATGTTGGTCATGGTCTTTCAACGACAAGTTCCCATCCATTGATGGGTGGCTTAGGAGGCTTTGGTGCTTTAGATATGGACAAGGTTAGAGTTTGGCATTGTTTGTCATTGTAACACAGGGTTGGGGGCCACCTTCGTGTGTGCTCGTTTCTTGTGCACTCTCGTCTCTTGTGCATTAGTGGTTTGGAGCTACTATCATCTTTGTGCAAAACTTTGTTGATGGGAGTCAAGAGGGGCTTGGTGGCTCCTTGCTCATAATATAAGGGGTACCACCCCAAAAATCCAGAAGTTATTAGAGATGCTTTATGTCCATCCTTAACTTTGATGGGAGTCGAGAGGGGCTTAGTGGCTCCTTGCTCATAATACAGGGGGTACCACCCCAAAAATCCAAAAGTTATTAGAGATGCTTTATGTCCCATCCTTAACTCTTGCACATACTATGCTTTGCATAAACAAGTTGGCACAAATTAATGTGCCATCATTACCACAAAAAGCCTCTTAATTGGAGTATCAAATTAAAAGCAGCATTAGTGCTATTCTTCCTAGATGGAATATGGATTTTGACTTTAACAAGCATCCATGTAGAATGGAGTGTAGGGCCCAAGGAAGTTAGCCCCCTAACAAGCTCGCTCTAAGATATGATGGCACAATGCTTGCTTCAAGATATGAAGGTAGTAGGTGTTGTTGATAGAAAGCTCTGACGCTGGCACATACAAACACGGGTAAGGCATATAAGCAAAACAAATGCTTCAATGTCTTTGTTTTCCCAAATTGAGCAGTTTTGGGTTATGTCACCCAAAGATGACAATCTTTTATCCTCTAAAAGGCCACCCAAGGTTAAACACAAGGGGAAGAAGGTCTATGTAAGTTCTAAGGTTGACTTTCAAATGTCGCAAAGCCAAAACAACTATGACTTTTGCTTTGATTTCAAGTGCCAAAATTTATTGTTGACCCAAAGCCGCTTTTACCCCAAGGTAGGTTTGTATTTAGAAAATACTATGGATTTCCCCACGTATAGGCTTGTTCCCAAGCTTGTGGTGTTGGTAAGCATAGCTTAAGCACGAGCACCTAGAATTAATGTCTAGATGCTTTATATAAAGAATCTATCATTATTAGCTAAATAGAAATTTTGCTTATGCACTGGAGGCATGAAATACAACCTTTGACCATGTTGTTAAATAGAGCTTCTGTCTAATGTATGCCTCCTTTAAAAAACCTAGAGGTTGAGAATATGGAGAGTTAGCCAAGGTATTCCCTTCAAACTTTGCTAGAGGGGACCACCAAAGAGCATGCCCATTGAAAGAAAAGCCCATACTAGAGAGAAAGCCCTCTCTAGGACAAATAAGGTTTGACATCAAGGGCTTCTACACACTCTACAAAACAATAGTAATCACAACCTTAACATGAGTTGAGGTAATGAAGAGGGTATGCAAATAAATACTTTACAACATTGCTTCCTTGATGGTAGGTCTTGAGTGATTCAGTGCTTGGGAAGAACTTTCTAGGTATCATTTCCTTGCATGGTTGTAACCACCCATTTGACACATAAAACTTGATCTTGGAGGCAAGTTTTAATGATGCCCGAACCTCCAAATTATTGTGGGGTACAACACAACTTCCAATTGACTCTATGGAAGCCCTTGTCTTTATTACAACCCACCCACAAATTTCTTAGGGCCTTCTTCAGCCTTGCATACCTTGCTTTAGAGGGAACCCAACATGAAGTATAATACACATGTAGAAACTAAAAATTTAGTGAGGATTTGAAATTTAGTAGAGGCCAATGGCTTGGTAATACATTTGTCAATATTTTTTTCCACTCTTTGGACCACCACTTCGTAAAGATCCTTTTGTGAACCCGAAAAAGATGGAATGCCCAAGAGCTTAAATTTTTTTTGAAGAATCCAAGGCTATTTTTGTGAGGCCATCAATTAGGGAGTTGAATTTGTGTATTGCAGTGGGTTTTGGCCCATTGGATGTTAGAGATCGTGACTATGCAAAAAGTATATAGGGATTCCATGATATTTTCATAAAGGCTTTGGTCCTCTAAAATAGTTAGGAAAGAGTCATAAACGAATTGACCATTGATCAATTGTCCTCCTCTGGTGCTTGCAAAGGAATGCCTTAGTCAAGCCAAAGGATACCTTTGCACATAGAATAAGGTCCTCAAAGACCATAACATATGGGGTTGGAGCTAGGGGACATCCTTGTCTTGTGGATTAGAGAAGTCCGACCTCCATGGGCTTGCTTCGATTGATGGATTGGCAGGTAAGGGTTCTAAAAAAGGGTTTGACACTCCCAATGATGGTGGGACCAAAACCCATGGCATTAAGCATGGAAAGAGTAAAGGGCCATTCTCCTCGGGTCATATGTTTTTTCAAATCTATCATATGAAGTAGGCATCGAGGCGAATAGAGCAGGCCCATTCCATCACCTTGCACACTGCAATGACATTATCGAGAATATATTGCCCACAAATAAACCTTGTTTTCTTTGGACTAATGATCTTAGGAACATTGTTTGATACACAAGGAAAATGCCTTGGGCCAAAATATTATAGGTGTTTCATAGAATTATATGCCACTAGCTTGGGTCTACTTTGGCTCCAACATTAGGATTAAACTTAATAATGCCTTGGTTGATTCTAATTCCAAGATCTTGTTTTTGAGTGCTTATTTGTAAACTTGCAGTAAGACTGACCCTAAACAATGATATTTGGCAAATTAAAATTAAAATTGAAAGCTTGACCTATGAAGCTCGGACTGTCATCATTGATCTCATGCAAGGCTGCAAAGATCACATCAAGAGAAAAAGATTACTCACATACTCTCCCATGCTCATAAAAAGCCTTTGCTGACATCACATTTAGACATAGTTGCATGACCTCATGTATTTCATCTATAAACTCTTGTGTTTGAAAAACCATTTTACAGTGGTCAATGGACTTTTTCTCAATCCTCCTATTAAGCAACTCGACCCAAAGTAGTGTTTATGGTAGATATGTTTTTGTTAGCCTCCTTGTTGGCAAAATATGTGAAGAAGGCTTTAGTGGCCATGTCTCGAGTTCAATGAGTATTTGTGATTGCCATTGAATGCCTCTAGCTTAGTTGACACCACCCATCCAAACTAAATGTCATAGCTTAGGAAATTAAATTTGCTATTCTTCATCATTTGGGCTCCACTGTGAGTCTTGCATTGCCTCTTCCAATTTGTCATACATTGCACACGGTTATTCCAAGTCCCCGCAATTTGATTTCCATAGCCCCACAAAAAAACCACAATTTTGGAGATGGCATCTTCCCACCAAATTATCTACCCATTCTCTCTTGGGGGTCTAGGGACCAAGTTCCATACAATTTTGATGCAAGTGAGACAATTTGGGCTTTAAAAGTGGGAGACATTTTTTGGGCCCACTATGAGATTGAGAACCAAATTTGCTATGAGATTTTTTGGGGTTCGCTATGAGATCGAGAACCCTCACATGGAAAAACCACTAAGTAGTGTTATTAGTTGAGAAATCTGATGACTATGTGAAATAAACAATCAAGCCATTCTTATAAAGCCAAGGGCCCTCATAATTTATATAGCATGAGTAAGTTTGGAATACTAGAATAGAAAAAGCCATTGGTTAAGCTACAAGTTTGAGTGCAATGTCAACCTTGTGGCTTCCACACTTACTTAATCCACATTTGGATAATTGCTTTAGGAGGAACCCTCTTGATAAAATCCCTTAAGATGAAGCCGACTCGATGTCGTTTACACAAGCTATCACATTCATTATTAGAAAGCAAGTTTGAGCTTTAGAGAAAGAGTTGTTGCCTCATGATAGACCTTGGGAACACACTTCCAAGAAGTCTTGGACACCATCTCCACTCTTTATACTAGTTGCAACTCCTACTAGAACATTGAAGTTTTTCAGTGATGAGGATGCTACAATGACCCCCAAATGTCTTATATAAGAAATACCACAACTTACAAGCCAATGAGGTTGCAACTAAAGAGGTAGGACTAACAACACCGTAGGGAAGGTACTTAAACATCACAATGATTTAGAGCATCACCCTCAAGCCTATATATTTTTTAATATTAGAAGACAAAAGGTTCAATAAATAATTTGAAATTAAATCATTTTAATACCCATTTTTGAGATGTAAGAAGAGTAACAATGTGGAATGAAATATGGATATGTCATTGTAGCAAGATAACGTGTAACTTCACATAGACAACCATCACAAGATGACCCACAAGGTATGACACCGAAACTATGGGTGGTGTTAGTACTAGAGTGAGGGAGGATGCTATCACATCCACTGTAAGGCTTACACCCCAAAGCCAGATGCTATCACATCCACTGTAAGGCTTACACCCCAAAGCCAAGTTCTAGAGTGACAAATCTTTTGGTGCATATACTGTGTTATAAACCAAATTTATCTCATGATAGTTATATATGTGAAATTATTCAAAATGGACACAACAATAACAATCCAAAAAGGGTTTCAAGAATCTAGAGTTTTTTTGTAAATACTTAGGAAAATAAATGTTATTTAATTAACACTAAATTATGTATTAGATTGTTTTTGGTTAGGGGTTTTGAGGTAGTTGGAACGAACCCCTCACTATTTATAAGTCTTATATTTTTGTATGTCGTGTCATCCTTTGGACACAACCCAATGTTGGATATCATTATTAATCAAACCTCTTTCTTTCATGTTCAATCTTGTGAGATATTTCCTTCGTCTCTCTTTGTTTCAAACACACTCAATAATGAAGTTGAGACACATACACTTGTGACCTAGAAAAAGAGTATTAATGTGGAACAAAATCCCAACATAAGGATATGTCATTATAGTAAGATCGATTGTAACATCACAAAGATAACAACTACAAGCCAAAGATGTCCCACAAGTCATGGCACATAAATTTGTTAGTAGTGTTAATACCACATCAAGGAAAGTTGCTATAGCATCAACCTTAGGACTTATGCCCCAAAGATAACTCTTGGATTGAGAAAGAGTTTGGTGTGGTTAATTCCTTATAAACCATTTTCATCTCACAATTGTTATGTATGAGGGCTTATTCATAACACACACCAAACTATGATGTTGACATACACAAACACTCAATTTAGAAAATGAATGTTAGAATGTAATGAAATCCCTACATAAGGAAATGTCACTATAGCAAGATACCTATAACAACACATAGATACCAACTAGGATATATCACCACAGAAAGATGCCTATAACATCACATAGATAACAACTACAAGACAAAGATGCCCCACAAGACATGACATCATGTAACACAATCCCAACATAAGGATATTCTTCTATAACAAAATAACATATAACATCACATAGATAATGACTACAAGCCAAAGTTGGCCCATAAGACATACCACAAAAACTACATGCGATGTTAGTTCTTGAGTGAGGGAGGAAGCTATCACATTATCTTGGGGACTTGTACCTCAAAGCTAACTTTTAGATTGATAAAGATTTTGGTGTGGGTAATGCCTTATAAACCATCTTTGTCTCACAATTTTTATGTATGTGGGATTATTCAAAACATGCATACCTAATGGTGATGTTGGTGTACAGACAATTTAAAAGAGAAGATTAACGTGGAACAAAATCCCAACATATGAATGTGTCATTATAGTAATAACCTATAACATTAGGTACATAGATAACCACCATAAGCCAAAGACACATCACAAACATAAATAATGACCACTGACAAAAAATGACCCACAAGGCATGAAACCAAAATCCCTTGCAATGTTACTACCGAAGTGAGGGAGAATGCTATCACATCAACCAAAAGACTTGCATCTTATTGGGAAAGCTTCTAGTGTGGGTGATGCCCCACAAACCATCTCTGTCTCACAATTGAGCTTTTAGATTGACAAAGCTTTTGGTGTGGGCAATGCATTTTATACCATCTCTTGTCTCACAATTGTTATGTATGTGGGATTATGTTGTCACATCAACCTAGGGACTTGCACTGTATTGGAAAATCTTTTGGTGTGGGTAATGCCCCATAAACCATTTTTGTCTCACAATTGAGTTTTTAGATCAACACATTTTGTGTGGGTAATGTCACCTATAAATAATATCTATCTCAAAATTGTATGTGAGACTATTCATGACACACACATTCAACAATGATGTTGACACACACACACAATTTAGAAGAGAAGTATTAATGTGGAATGAAATACTGACATAAGTGCTTCAAAGTTAGCTTTGGATTGATAAAGTTTTTGGCATGCGTAATTCCTTGTACACCATCACATTGTAATGTATGTGGAATTATTCACAACACACTTTTAGAAGACATGAGGGTCCACAAGGCATCACATACTATTGAAGTGAGGGAGGATGCTATTACATCAACCTAGAGACTTGCACCCCAAAGCCAACCTTCTAGATTGACAATGCCTTTGATGTGGGTAATACCTCAAACCATATTTGTCTTAGAATTGTTACGTGTGTGAGATTATTTACAACACACACACCCAATGATGATATTAACACCCACCCACAATTTAACAGAGGAATATTAATATGGAATGAAATCCTAACATAGACACATGCTATTGTAACATGATATTCCGTAACATCACATAGATTACAACTAAAATCCAAAGATTATGCACAAGGGATGGCATTGAAACCACTAGAAATGCTAGTACTAGAGATGTTATCATATCATTTTTAGGACTTGTAGATTTGCAAAGGTTTTGGCACGATTACTGCTTTATAAACCATCTTTGTCTCATAATTGTTATGTCGGTATGTTGGAAATAACTTCTATTTGTATGGTTGTCATGTGAGGTCATTGTGTAAGGTACATGAATATTGGCAATTTCTCATCTTGTGTAAGTTTGGTGTGTGATTAATGTTATTATTTAGAATGAACTTCTAAAAAGATTAGTTTTGATAGATTTGACATAAATAGTTCATGGATGCATTAATTATTTGATTCATGACACCTTTGTTGACATGGATGAGGATGCACATGTGGATGAGAACAATGATGATACTCATGATATACCTTTTATTGATAATGCACACAATCCCCTATATGAACACAATCCCCTTTATGAAGACTCATAAAGACACGTTTTTTGTTTACAATTTTGATGTTGGACAACTTGAAGGTATTAAACAATTTATCAAACCTGTGTATGATATAGAACCTAAGGTGTGCAATATGATTCTTTATATACATATAATTTTTTTAGGATGCAATATCCACCATTCAATACATTAATTTAATTCTTCTTATATATTTTAAGGTCACACTCTCCTATCATCATCAAATACTTTATCTTGCACATATCGTTGAATCCCGCATCTTTATGAACTATATAGGAATAAAGTATCAAACAATTGATGAATGTCCTATTGATTGTATCATATATTATGGAAAACATGCAACATAATTGAAATGCCATGAATGTAGAATTAGTAAACAGTCAAGTCATCAAACAACAAATAATGTGCCTTGTAAGTTTCTTTGTCATATCTCCATAATTCCATGTTTTCAATGATTGTTTAGGTGGACAAATAGATCACAATTTGCAGATTATCATGCATAGAAGAGAAGTGAAGATGGTGTTATGCAAATACTTGTAGATGGATCTACATTTAGAGACATTGAGGAATTATGACCTATTTTAAAGAAGAACCTCATAATGTCAGAATTTCATTGGTCATTGATGGTGTCAATCCATTTGGAGAACCCAGATCCATTTACTTAGTGTGGTTAGTTTTTGTTATAAATAATAACCTTCCTCCTTGGATGTCAATAAAATTGGAGCATGCAATTTTGACATTAATTGTTTCAAGTATTTATTTTCATGAATGATTACAACATACACATTCATTTTTCTTGTTTTTTACATATTTGGTATGTACAAGGAACTGTGATGCCTATAGGTTAACACATTTTTGTGGTATGTAAAGTGCATTTTTCTTGTTCCATGTAACCAAGCACCCCACCCTCCAACCCACATGCAAGGGTAGGATATTTTCAGGGTTCAAAACCTCAACAAAAATTGGCTTACAAAGAATGAAACATGTCACAAGCAGGATTTGAACCCAAGTAAAGAGGATACCATTTCTCCTCCCTAACCACTTGAGCTAGTTCCAGTGGACAAGTTAAGTGTAATTTCACTTTATATATCTTTGATTATTTCATGTTTTTTTGAATATTTTTCACTACTATATTTGGTGTCAAAATTTGACATTTGGATCCACGTTTTAAGAAAAAACTTAGCTTTCACATCGAAAAAAGTTAAATCTCTTAATTTTCCTCCTTATTATTGTCTTTTGGCCCAATAAATGTCACTATTTTCACATTCTAGTCGTGACATTGGATGTTTGATGTTAGGAATGTCGATTATTCAACATATCTTGGTGCATGATTAGGAATGCCAATTATTCAACATATCTCGGTGCACGATTAAATTTGACAAAGTCAAATTTAATTATAGTGACCACATGTTGAATAATTGACCATATTGGTAAAAACATTATTATGAGAAAAAAACCTACAAGTATTTTATACTTTCAATGTTTAAAATAGATATATTTTTCGTGTCTTAAAATGTAGCCTTGAGAAAACAACCATTTTTTTTTAATTAAAAGTTGAGGTTAAGTGACAAATTAGGAGTTGTAAATTTTTATTTCATTGTTGAAATCATTAATATTCTCCCTATACTTGAAATTTATTTTAGGTAAATTTTGTGATTACTAATTCATTGCTCTATATGTGAAATTGTTTGAATATATGCTTCTTGTACTAATCCCTAGCCAATAGAATGTTTTGTTGAAACATAAAACAATGCCAAATAACAATAACATGGGCATTGATGCATCCAACTGAGTGGCCTATATGGAGCATTTAATCTAAAAAGTATTTGATCTCATTAAGGAGAATGATCTTGTTGAATTTAATAATCATGTGCATACAAGAAATGTTAAAATACCATTTAGGAATAATGTGAAACTTCTTGATATTTGATGATGGGAAATGTTATTGTTGTTGCAAGAAATAGAGTGCTTACATATTAAGGTCAACAACTAGAAAACATTGCTTTAAAAATGAACATGTAGAAGGGGGAACCAAATATCGCCCCTTCGTGAGATCTAGAAACATGTTTTTATTTATTTATTGATATATTTCAATATTAATTATATTAATTTGATTGTATTCACAAAGACAAAAGTGCCTAAGCTTGAAATTCCTAATGTTGTAATTTGTAGTATCAATGGTGAGGTTGGTGATGGAGTTGGAGTTGATCATATGGAAGAAAATGACACTAATTGTTAGAGAATGAGGGGATAAATAGGTTGATATATGCCACCTTTTTTTCCATGGATGAGGATGCACTCGTGGATGAAATTTATGAAAATATTAATGATGTACTTCTTATTGATAAAGCACAAAAACCCCTATACAAAGATTCAAATACAGTTCTTCTCTTTACTAGTTTTGTTGGTCAACTTGAAGGTATTGAACGATATTTCAAACGTGTGTATGACACATATCTTAATATATACAAGATAGTATTTATATAAATACAACATTTTCCTTACTTTTTGTTATTGCAATAATTAGGATGCAATATCCACTATTAAATACAATAATTTATTTTTTCTTGTAGATTGATAGGTGGTATTTTGCTAGCATTGCTAAATACTTTACCATCAAGAATCGTGTGCCCATATGAAAGATACAAGAATGGAGTATAAAAAATTGACGCATGTCTTAATAATCATATTATATATTATGGACATCATGTAACAAAGTTGGAATGTTGTGAATGCGGAATTAGTAGATATCGAACCAATCGAGTAACAAATAAAGTGTTTCATAGGGTTCTTTATCATATTCTCATAATTCCACTTGAACATTTTTTTAGGTGCAAAAACATAGCACAATTTATGGATTACCTTGCATGGAAGAGAAATAAAGATAACAATATGTGAATAGATGCATATGGTTTTGCATTTAGGGACATCAAGGAAATATGACCAATTTTTAAAGAATAATCTTGTAATGTTAGACTTTAATATGATCAATAAAGAAAGAGCACACAAAGTTGACATTAATTGTTATAGGTATTTTTGAGGAATGTTTAGACATGATGATTTATTTTACTATTTGCTACAATTTTTGTATGTATAAATTATTAATTATTTGTGTTTCCAAATAATCTGGTAACTACCAAGTTAGAGATATGTATGTATATCTTGAGCCTCTTATGGATGAAATTTTAAAGTTATGGGTTAGTATCACTATGTATGACATCTCCAAACCATTAGGGAAGAAATGATTATAATTCCATTGAATAATTTTAAAGTTATGGGTTAGTATCACTATGTATGACATCTCCAAACCATTAGGGAAGAAATGATTCTAATTCCATTGAATACTTACTTGGACTATTCATGATGCCCATGGGACAACACATTTTTTCCTTATAACCAAGCATGGAAACCCCGAATAGTTCACTATTATCTGTAGGTGGTAACTAGGGTAAACAGTTGGTGTTTAAATTCTAAGCACTTCACCCCAAGGGATCAAGAGAGTCAAACCCATGAACTCCCCAACTTTAGGGGAGAGACCTCATGTCTATTTGATGATCACTTGAGCTAACCCTTCAGAATGGGCTAACACATTTTTTTTCCAAGAAAAAAATCATAATTTTGATTCAAGGGTGAAAGAAAATTACATGCTTCAAGTGTCAGAGGACATAGTAGATTGCATACTTTCATCTGCTTAGATTATAAAAGTCAATAACCATAAGAAGACTACATATGTTTAGTAGAATAAACACCGAGCATAATACCAATACTATCCCAAAATACATAACACAACATATCCCATTTACATGCTGGGCCAACATATAATTGATATAAGACCAAAAAAGAAAGCAATATTGGAGAGAAAACAAAACCTTATATAAACGCCATAAGGATTATATGAAATATGTGGAAATGATTTAAACACCCTCCCTAACTTCTTTAATGGAAAAACACCCTTGCATCAAGACACTAGTCTTCCATAGAGAGCTTGTTGGTCTCTTGGTTTAATTCCCAGAACACATGAGAAAAAAAAAAAGATCAAAAGACCTAGCTACCTCCAACAACATATCACCCATCAGTCTTAGATGAACATTATGTAAAAACCTAGGTCACTTAATCTAGTTTATAACTAAAGATAAATCACTAAAAACCTACAAGCTCTTTACAATTTGATCCATAGCGCATTTAACAAAAGGTGGGATAACACGTTTTTGAGGCATTTAAAGTGCAATTTAACTCTATATACCCTCTATTGCTTCTCATATTTTTTGAATATTTTGGTTTCTATTAAATATTATTTTATATCTCACAAGCCTTCAAACAAAGGGTAAATATGCATATCTAGTATGTGGTCTTAGAATAACATCTAGATGTTCAATAAGTTTAGGAAAAGAGATGTTTGACAAGTGCAAGCATTTTCCTCCTTAGGAACCATAGATATCTGACTACCTAAAAACAACTCGTTAATGGGTAGGAGGATGTTGGAAAAAACCACATTAAACTGTGACACCTCAAGTGTAGAAAAAGGCCTTTGAAAAAATCTATGCTAGGAAATTGGATTTAGTTTTATCCATATTTGTAACACAATGATATCTTTTTTAATATTTATTTCTATTACTATACTAATGAAGGTATTTCCATTTATGCTTAACTAAGGTTAATGTGGTGGAATTCCACGAGGTATGAGATGATATGTTCAATTTAATTGGTTCTATACTATGAACACCTACAAGTAACTAATTTGTTTGACACAATACATATTAGAAAGAATGTCATAGGATTCTTACGGAGAAGTTTAGCTGAAAGGAATAACCAAGATTAAAAATGTTAAAGTTATTAGAGACATTGAAGAACTCAATGTAATATAACATTCATTGGCTTATTTTTATAGCGATGGAAAATTGATCAATCTTCCATGGTTATTAATAAAGCAAGAGGGAGAAGTTGTAAAAGTGGTCACACGAAAGATTAAATTTCTCATTGGTTTTGCTTCAAACATAAATAATATATTAGTGAAGAAAGCTGATTTTGGTGGGGAAAACACTCATGATTGACATACCTTTATTAAAGTTTGACATTTTCTTATATTTATGATTTTAATTTAATTACATTGTTCGATAGTATTAGATGTTTGTTTCTAATCAATATTAAATAGTAATATGTTGTGGCTAACAAGTGTTAAAAAACCCTTATCTAGTTGGTTGTGTAACTAGATACAAAAAAAAAATAGAAATAATGTAAAGAATACAACAAGAGGATCACATGCAAGCATTGCAGTAAATCCTAATTTATGATTGAAAGAGAGACGAACATGAAATAATGGATACAACAATATTAACTAACATTCAAACACAAATAACAGTGGAAAAAGCATAATATGATATTAACTCCAAATCAAGGTGACAATAAAGACTCATAATATAATACTTGGAAAGAGGCCTTGTTATATCAAGTGGGCTCCAAAGATTCTCTTTAGAAGGGTCCTTATATCTCCTTGTGTGTTCAAACTTCAAATCTTGATGATGAAAGTAGCAAGTTCCTTATGTGAATGGACAGTGGTAGAAACTAGCTAGAAGGCAAGAAACTATCAATGATGATGAATGAATGGTGGTTCAAAATTTCCAATGAAATTTTGGCAATGTAAACTTTATCTTCTTTTTTTCTATAAAATACAATTCCATGAACTTTATTTATAGGTGCATAATGAAACCTCTCTTTGGATGTAGTTTCCATGTGAATTGTCTCAATGTATTAATGATAATTCATAACTTTAATTGACATCATGGAAGACAAAATCAATGGTATTCATGAATAAATAGGTTTGACAAGGTCCACACATATAACTATAGTTTAAACAAGCGTCTGCACATTTATGCATTGTGGATGAGTTTTTGTTTGCATTAAGAAGGGCCATGCAAAAATGAAGGGATTTCAATATGTATTATATAGATAACAAAATGAAGGGAACAGATATAAATGGAAACACACACACACACACACACACACACACACACTGTCAGGCTGCTAAATTGAAGCTTTTAAGTGTCCTGAATCACTAA
>CBVK0100729065.1:0-16697 GCA_900067695.1 Picea abies
GCTCTTCCGATCTCACAGACAGGCTGGCAAAGCCCCGAAAACGCAGATCAAATTGATCGAGGGTTTTGGACACCTAGGGTTTTGGTATCTAGGGTTTTGACACTTAGGTCTCGGCCTAAGGAAGTCGGTGAGTGATTGCAATGTATAAATAAAGATCAAGAGGACCTGGGTAGGGTTGTAAGTATTTTTGTTGATAGAGAGTTCGAGAATGTTATGAGGAGAGATTGTTATTGAGAGAGAAGTATTGTATCGTAAGATCATTCTATGTTGTAAGATATTCAGTTGGGCTCAAATATCAACCCTACAACTGGGTGTGCAGGGAAGGGATAAAGAGAGTGAAAGAGAGAGAATAAGAGAAGATCTGTTAGCTAAGAGCATAGATCAAAACTGTATGCTTTCCTCTTAATATATTATAAAGCATAGCTATGTGGATGTAGCCCTAGAGAGAGGGTGAACCACGTATATCTTGTGTCGTGTGTGATTGATGGTCTGTTCTTTGTCATTTGATATGCTGCTATGATGATAATGTGATAGATCTGAGATCTAACTAAGCGCAGTAGGTTGTAAGAAGATAAAGAATACTAGATTGTTGTGTGTTGGTTGTTGTGAATCCACTTTGCATTCCTTTTGGTTGCAAACATATCTATCCTACAACCCCCTCATAACTGCTTCAAGTGAGACTGCATCTACCTCGCAGGTGTTTTTGAAAGGGCTAGTAGTTAGGGCTTGTTGGTGCACTCTTGGAGCTGAACCCTGGGTCTGCCCTTGTGCCAACAAACACACGTGGCATTGGTTTTCTCTTACATCTGGTATATGTTCCCATGAGAAAATAACCAGAGCCATGAGATATGAACAAAAGTATACCAAACACAAGACAACACAAAACCAGCAGAGCTTCGCCATTGTATCCTAGCTATAACCAAACCCCCAAATGGGGAACAAGAAACTTGTCGATTACTATTTTACCATGAAGCAAGATCACTATGGACATTTTCTTCTGATAGTGCCATGTGTTAGAATATAGAAGATTGTGCTCATTTTACCATTGACGATACCCTCGTCACCCAACCACTGGTCGAAGTCACCCTCCGAGCACCTTGACCTTGACCGAGAAGAGAATCCTGGTAGCAATCCAATAGCCAAGAGAGGCTAATGCACCAAACAAGAAATAGAAACTAAGCTGAACAAATGATCCCACCCATAAGCTAGCACACCACTTTCCTAGCTCTCCCAAAAACTTGCACACCAAAACTATAACTGCCTGCGCAAATTTGGCTCTCTATGCAACTGCTGAGATGATCAATAATGAAAACTAGTGCCCTGTATTTATAGTGAACTAGGTAGGCTAAATGGGGCCGACTTCTCCTTCTAGGTATCAATAAATTCATTTTAAATGTATCTGTCCAGCCGAAAACTTGTCTAGGGTTTCCTTCAATTCTTTGCTTCCTTCTGGAGGATTCTAGTCTCATCAAAAGTCACAATAGAGGTTCATACCTCCCGAAGCTACCATGATATTAACACTCCCTCCTAGCTAGGGAGGTATGGTCTTGAGCACAACAAACCATTCAACTGGTAGCACTACGAGCACCTGTCATTATTATCCAACTGGATAATCTCCTATGACAACTGATACAATATCAATTAATAGAACACACCTGTGTCTATTCAGGTAGTATGCAACTACTCAAATCGTGAAACATAATCACAAATAGTGGAACAAATCCACCACAGTAGTGTATCTACTGTCATATGTTCTTCGTAACAAACATCTGGTAACAACCTGCATAGAAACAATGTTATGATAAAAACTGAATCATATGGGCCAATCTTTCACTCATGTCTATGAGATCTGAAAGAATATATGCCCTCAGTATAGAATATCAATAATGGGCTATCTGCCCCAATCTTCTCAAACAATGAAGAAGGATTGTTTCTGATTTCTGAGCCTAGACCATTTCTCACCTTGGGCCATTCTTCCTACACTAATTAAAGTGCACCCTGGACAGAATGTATAAACCCTAAGAAATGTTTGGACCATTCCTCACCCTGGGCAATTCCTCAGACACTAAACAAAGTGTAACCTGGAGAGAATGAGTCTTCCCTAAGGAATGACTGTCCTTGATTGTTGAGCTTGGACTATTCCCCACCCTAGGCCATTCCTCCGACACTAAACAAAGTGTAACCTGGAGAGAATGAGTCTGTCCTAAAGAATAATTGTCCGGACCATTCCCCACCCTGGACCATTCCCCACCCTGGACCATTCCTCCGGCACTAAAAAAAGTGTAACCTGGAGAGAATAAGTCTACCCTAAGGAATGTCTATCCTGCATCAACCTCCAAAACAGACCATTCTTCAAAACTACTCACAACTGTGAACTTCGAAAGAATGATTGCCCGGTGAGGAAAACCATTCTACTTGACCATTACTCAAAGTGATTGCCAAGAAGAATGAGTGTCCTAGACCACTCCACATGTTAACCACAATGGGAAGTCGCTGTCTATGATACATTAGCAATTAGTCTACCTCCCATGTTAACTACAATGGGAAGTCATCGTCCGTCAGAAATCTAAATCCACTTTTCGAGCAAGAAAGCATCTGTCCAATTCGGACTAATTTTCAATTATTAAAATAAATAATGTTTTTGGTGCTCCCTCCTAACTAGAGAGTTATTTAAATCACAAAAATAAATGTTCTTCAAGAATATTTTTCCGTACCTTCTCTAGCTTGGAGAATCTTCTCTTTTAGCTAAGGGAGTTATTTTCACAATCCCCATCTTCTCTCGGAAACATGCAAACTTGATTCTGGATAGAGGTTTTGTCAGGATATCTGTTGTCTGCTCATCAATGGGGATATACTCGAGCTTTACCTCTCCTCCTTGGAATTTATCTCGAATAAAGTAGTATTTGATCTCAATGTGCTTCAACCTTTCATGAAACACTGGATGTTCATATAATCTTATGAAACTCTGATTATCACAATATATTATGGTCGATTATGGAGTCTAATCAAATAAATCAGAGATTAACTTCCTTAGCCATACTGCTTTTGTGCATGCTTCACAAGATGCCATATACTCTGCTTCTATTGTACTAAGTGCAATTGACTTTTGTTTCCTACTGCCACAAGATATCATAGCAGAGCCCAAGCTGAAACACATACTTAAAGTACTCTTTCTATCTTCTGCACTTCTTGCCCAATCAGAGTCTGTGAATCCATGATGTTGGATATCACTAGATGCGGTATATCTCAAGCCATAGTTTATTGTCCCACGAATATATCTTAGGACATGCTTTGCAGCTATCCAATGTTCTTGTCTAGGTTCCACCTAGAACTGACTTAATGTATTTACAGCAAAGCAAATATCTGGTCGAGTATTTACCAAATACATCAATGATCCAATTAGTTGTCGATATAGAGATGGATCTATTGGATCAGAATCTGGGACTTTCACTTTTCTTATATCCGCATTCATAGGAGTGTCCATGGACTTACAGTCCATCATTCCAAACTTCTAAAGGATCTTTATTGCGTACTTTCCTTGTCCAAGGAATACTTCACCACGCTTCTGCCATACTTCTAGTCCCAAGTAATAGTGCATGAGACCTAGATCTTTCATATCAAATTTAGAGGCTAAATCCTTCTTGCACTAGATGATTAGAGATTCTTCACTTGTTATGAATAGATCATCAACATATAATAGTAGAATCACAGGTGTGTTATCCGTGACTTTGTAATAAAGGTTTGGATCTACATGACTTTTGGAGAAACCAAGTCTTGTTAGATAGTTGTCCATTCTGGTGTACCAAGCCCTTGGATCTTGCTTGAGTCCATATAGAGATTTATTCAATCTGCAAATGTGAGTGTCTCTGGAATGTACCTCAAATCCTTGAGGTTGTTCAATATATACTTCTTCTTCAATAGCTCCAATGAGAAAGGTTTTATTTACATCCATCTGGTGTAGATTCCATCCCATGGAAGCGACAAGTGATATGATAGATCTGATGGAGGTATACCTTGCCACCGGAGCAAAGGTTTCATCATAGTCTTCTCCCTCCTTCTAGGAGAATCCTCTGGCCATGAATCTTGCCTTATATTTATCCACGCTTCCATCTACTACATGTTTGATCTTGTATACCCATTTTGAGGTTACCACTGATTTCTCTTTAGGTCTAGGTACAATTTCCCATACTTCATTTTTCATAATGCACTGATGTTCTTCTGTCATATCTTATTTCCATTGTCCCTTTTTAACTGCTTCTTCGAATGTAGTAGGTTCTTCATCTAGAATATTTGTCATGTATGCTGCATAACTTGAGAATCTTTTCGGTCTTTTACTTTTCCTGGATGTTCCTTATGGAACCTTGATTTTTTCTGCATCTTGTAATGTGGCTTCAAGCCAAGCTGGTCGCTTCTTGTTCTTTGGTATATTATCTGGATCAATGTTCTCACATGGCTCCATAGGATGATCAGGTTGATCCTTTTCATTATTTTCGCTTTCTGTGTTTTCTTCATTTAGTTCTTCAATTTCTTCTTCTTCTATAGTTTCTTCAATAGATTTTCTAAAGGCCATCCTTTCATTGAATGTTACGTCTCTACTTACTTCTATATTGTGTTGTTTTGGAATATATATTCTATAGGCTTTGGATGAATCACTATATCCCACGAATATCCCCTTCTTTCCTGAGGGTTCTAGTTTATTTCTTTTATCTTTGGGAATATGAGAGTAAACTTGACATCCAAATATTCTTAAGTTTTCTACGTTAGGTTTCTTACCTGAGAATGCTTCTTCTGGTGTCATGTGCTTCAATATGTGATGAGGGCTTCTATTTTGTACATATATTGCCGTCATTTTTGCTTCTCCCCATAGAAACATGGATAGATTTTGATCATTCAATAGGGATTTTACTGTTTCTTCGATAGATCTGTTCTTTCTTTCTGCTACACCATTTTGTTGAGGATTATGAGGAACAGTCAACTCCCTCCTAATCCCTGATGATTTGTAGAATGCAATGAACTCCTTCGAGGTGTATTCTCCTCCATTATCTGTTCTTAATGTCTTGATCTTCTTGTTCGTAAGGTTTTCTATTTCTGCCTTGAATTCTTGGAACTTGTTGAATACTTCGTCTTTTGATTTTAGTAGATACAACCATGTATTTCTTGAATAGTCATCTATGAAGGTTATGTAGTAGAGAGATCCTCCAAAAGATCTGACTAGAATTGGACCACAAACATCTGAGTGTATTAGATCTAGGGTTAGAATAGATCTGTTGTTACTACTTGGGAATGGTTTCTTGATATTCTTCCCAAGGGCACATCCCTTGCAAATTCCTTTGTGTGTGGATTTCAATTCTGGTATTCCTTCAACCATCTTTCTAAAGAAAGGTAATGCTTGATAATTGATATGAGCGTACCTTCTATGCCAAAGCTCATTAGGGTTGACTTCGTCATGTATTAGAGCTTCTTCATTTCGTTCTAGTAGTCTATACAGATTCCATTCACGTCTTCCAATAACCCTAGCATCTACTATGCTGGAAATCTTATGTCATGATAACACTTTTCCATCCATGAAGGCTATTATGTTTCCTTTGTCTTCTAAACATGATATTGATACAAGATTCTTTTCTAAACCAGGTACATATAAAACAGTGCTTAAGTGAACATGATTACCTGATTCCAACTTGATGGAGGCTTGTCCAAATCCTTCGACGAGGTAAGTGATTTTGTCTCCAAGCTCCACTTTGTATGATGTATTTCTCTCATTGAGATTTGAGAGTCTAGCTTGATCTCCTGTCATGTGCTTGGAAGCTCCACTGTCGATTATCCACATATCGTCTTCAATTGTCCCGGTAAGTGATGAGTAGTGTAAGAGACTGATTGTTTCACACATGTCTTCGGTTGACTGGTAACTGGTCATGCCTTGATCCAAAACTTTAACTTTGTCATTTCTATCTTCTGATATAGTCAATAGGTGCATTGAGTTAGGGCGCATCTGAATATCTTCTCCTTGAGAAAGATGCTCCATCACAAGATGTCGGATCTGAGAATTAAGGTTTCTGCAACTACTTCTGCCAGTAACCCTAGCTGCAGTGCTTTGGAAGTATGGAATTTGCATTATGTTTGACATATAGAGGGCTTGAACAACCGCCGAACTGGAGAAGTGTTCGTCGGGGACATATGGAATTTGCATTATGTTTGACATCTCATTTGCGCTCATTGATACTTCTTGTGAGCTTCAAAGTATGTGTTGCAGATGACATCAACATATTTACCATGGCATAGATGAATAAATAGCTGAGGATATTTGTTTGGTAAACATATGAGGAACACAATGTATGCATATTTACCTTTGGCCTTGTCGATCTGTTGATGTTTGAGATGATTGATTGCTCATGGCCATGTCACTAGTCCAACTTTTTCTGATGCAAGCATGTGTAGATGAACATCAGAAGGACTAAATAAGCATATGCATTGTATATTGTTCATAATTGTTATGAATGTCACATACAAGGTCGAAGGAGATGGAATAAAAAATAGGGTGTCAAGGGATACTCAAGAAACATGAGGACTAGACGGTCAAATTGTATGCCTCAACTTTTTTGACTGCAAAAATGTGTAACAGGAAATAGGGCATGATGGAGGGGTACAGAGTCCAATCTATATATCGAGGAAAATCTGAAGCTAGAGGCATAATCTTGAACCCGCTAGCCTGGGAACCCACGATCGAAAAGGTGGCTATGTATAGAATGAGGAAACCGTCAGTTGGAGTCGTGATATAGACGAATGAGTATAAATGTGAACCTGTGAGTCTGCCAACCTGCGCACCTAGACATTTTCGAAAAGACGACTAAGAAAAGAAACCAAAAAGCGAAAGTAGATGAGAAAAATGAAGGGGAATTTGGTTAAGTATAGAAGAGGGGGAAAAGGGGATAATAGAAAGTGGGGAAAATAGAAAATGAGAGTGAAATATTTGGAAGCAGGAATTCTCAACAAAGGCCCATTTTTTCCAAATCATCATTTCTAGACTAATATTATATGCACCCACCCATTTTGTGTGTTTGATTTACTAGCACAATTGGTATACTTTTTCGAAGATTGTACTTCAGCCCCCTATGTTGTGGAATATAAGAATTCATCTTCTTGTCCAACCAATATGTTTCTTTCTATGTAGCAACGCCAAACATACAGTGGACATGAAGGTAAGTTAGTATGCAGAAATACATGTAAAAGAAATAAATACAGTTCTATTTATTTCAATGTAGCAGCAAAGATAATACAATTCACATGAGGATAAGCTACTATATAGAAAGATACGTTGTATCTACATACAATAAAATAGGTGCAAAGCAGTAGAACAAGTAGAACAAATACACAGACAATAAATGAAATACTAAACACTAGAATATGGAATAAGAGTAGAGGCATGCACCTTTGTAACTCCTCCTCTACATTCGTGACAAAGAGTCCATCGTCTTTTGCAACCACTCTATTTGTTTAAATGTAGCAACACAAAAAAATACAATGGACATGAAGGAATTTGGTATGCAGGAAGACATGTAAAAAAGATAAACATAGTTTGATTTTTTTCAATGTAGCAGCATAGAAAATACAAAGGATATGAAGATAAGTTATTATGTAGGAAGATACGCAATATCTACATACAATAAATTAGGTGAACACATATACAGACAATAAATAAAATACAAAACAATGGAATATGAAATAACAATACAAACATGTACCTTTGTATCTCCTCTTCTACACTTGCGGTAAAGACTCATTTGTTTTCTCCAGCTACTCTGTTTGTTTCAATGTGGGAATGCACAAAATAAAATGAACATGAATGGAAGCTGGTATGTAGGGGAGAATAATTAATATGTACATACACTAAATGAGAATCAACGAATAGAATACAAGATAGTTAGAAACATGAACCTTTTCTTTTCTCCATCCATGGTTGTAATTATATAAAGTTTTTCCTGCCCAAAATATATTACAAGACAGAAAATATTAATAAATTGCATGGCCATAGCTAAATGATTTTGGTTTTCTGCAGCAAAGTGATCCGTAGGATCTTTTAAATGATTATGGTTGAGTTTTAATCTTGCATGTATTCATTAACCATTTGAGAATTTAGTGAAAGAATGAGGAAAGAAGAGGAATTATATCATTCAAATACACATATGTAGATCTGAAATGAATAATAGACAACAAACCATAAAAACGCAGGTTGATAACGGAGTTCGGCACAACTTTTGCCTACATCTGCGGTTCTTTTCTCTGTGGGGGAGGCTTCTTTATTTCTACTCAAGTGCTCAAAATTACATCTCTGTAATGCCAAATGGCTACAAGACTGATCTGGTCCTGTTCTCCCAGATCTCTAGAACCCTGCAAAGAAAACGACATGCAAAACTGATGCTCCAAGCTCCCAGAAACGATCCGACAGCGTCTCCACCTCAAAGGCTTCCCTGCATCAAACTGACTTTGGCTTGGATTTTCTTCAGCATAACTCTGCTCTGAATGACTGTCTTTGGCCTTAAACAGGCCTGGTTTATATAGCCTTGGATTTGGTTTCACATCCCCAACTTCCTCCAAGAATCTGGCCTCCAAAAATGCCCAATATCCCCCAAAAATGGAGAAAATCTATTAAACATAGGCATAATTATTAATTAAAAACCAATTTTGTTTTAAACAAAACCCACTTTTTCTAAAGTTTTGGGTCAAATCGGGCGCAACCCCCTTCATTGGCATGCTCCTGGTCATATGGGCGCGCGGCCATGTGGCCAAGCGCGCCACCTGCGCACTAGCCTCCGATTCTATTGGCGTTTACATAGGTCACATGGCCACGGGGATAAACTTTAACTGCCCGCGCACTCCGTTTGTTGGTTGGCCCCGGTCCCATGGGATTTGCCCGGGATCCGGGGGCTAATCCCTATCACCATCTGTCGTGTCGTTTGGTTATTGTGCCGAGTCATATGGTAACGGTGCGCATTGAACCGAGGGCTGGGGCTAAGCCCCGGCCCTTTTTGCCGCCCGCCAAACTTTTATTTAAAGTTAAATATATTTTATGCCGAACGGGCAACAAGAACTACCCGACGACCAAGTGGCTAGCCCAACTTCCATAGTACGTTGCCCGCCCGGAGGTCGCGGTTTCAAATCCCGTCCGCTCCAACACTTTTAAACAAAAAACAATAACCAATGATGGGGTGCCACGTGGCAGCCCTTGACTGGGCCACGTGGCACCCTTACCAACCAATCGAACCTTGACACATGTCACGTGCTGATTGGTCCATGTCAAACTGTCGAGTCATCTGTCGTACTGCCACGTCGACTTGCTACGTCATCCTACCGTACGCCCTGTCAGTCGACCATGTCATCTGCTGACGTCAGCCTGCCACGTGTCACCTTGTCAGTGGTGACACATGTCACCTCACTATTGGTCCAACTGTATGCCAAATCGGCCAAATCCGCCTGCCACGTGTCGTCATCCGGTGCTGCCACGTGTCGTCATCCCAAGCTACCACGTGTCACAATCTGATACCACCACGTCATCTGTATGGACATGCCACGTCAGCTGTACGAACGTGCCACGTGGACTGTACGGACTGTACAGTCATCCCCTTTTTTGCTTATTTGACTTTTTGGACAGAACGCGATATCTTCTCCATACAGACTCCGTTTGAGAAAGTAAATATACCACCGGAATCAGGAAGACGAGACGGATGCAATGGCACAGGTTTTGTCGCATTCCGAGCACTTTCATTTTTGAGCATTTTTCAAGCCCTATCAGGCTTCTGGATCCGATTTCGGATCACAAAGTATCCAGATATGCTTTGAGACATGGAAATATAATTTTGCAGTATCTTTGGTGTACATCTCATATTTCAAGTACAAGACAAATTATAGCGTGGTCACACTAGTCTGTGTACAGGATAATGATATGGGCACATTTCACCATATATGGTTAATAAGTGTGTTTTTCACATGTTTTATCTTAAAAAAAAGACAACAGACATTGTAATTGCACATGTAGTTGTCTAATTATTTGTTATGCCACTATTTTGTATCATGTCAACACTGAAGTATCTTATAATGATAATGGTTTCGTCCAAATGTAAATGGTGTGATGCATTGGAGAACACATTCATTATGCTAGCAATGTTGCATGCCAAACAACATAGAAACTGAATACTGCAATTTGCAATCCATAGAACACCACTCTTGCTAGCACCATTTCAGTATCTTTTTCTTGTATAAGAAAATTTTGCAAAGACATGTAGGTATGGTCTAGAGCTAGGAAAGAGAATTGGAGCAGAATTTAATAGCAGGATGGGTGGGCACGGGACAGACGCCAGATCTCAACTTCTCCAGACACGGTAAACGATAGAACCATAGGTCCACTTGCGGGTGCAGGACTTGAACACCACAAAGTACAAAAAAAAAATCTCCAACTGTCAGCGCAGGACCCCAACCCTACAAAGCTAAAGTAAAAAAAAGAAAACAACAAACAACAAACCAACGAACAAGTACAAACAAGCCCAATTGCAACCCGAGGACCTCAAACTCGCAAACTTGAGCTAAACAACAACAAGAAGCAACCGACGAACTATTGAACCAATGAACAAGTAGCAACCATTGAACTAGTAAACAACATATGTATCTCCAATGATTACCAAACTGCAGCCCAAGCACAAAAGGAACCAAAAACATATGACGAGCATGCCAACAGAAATAATCAAATATTCTTATTTGCAAACTGCAAATAATGAACAACAAAGAACGAATAGAAATGAAATTATGGCATCGAAAATTACTTTGAAATGATGAACGACAGAAGCGCAGGTCGAATTGTGGGTGCAACACCTCGACCCTGCAAAGTAAAAAAAATAGCTCCAACTACGCATGCAGTACCGCAACTCTGCAAAGCTGAACTAAACAAAAAGCAAGAAACAAGCACCAATAGGTCCAACCGTAGGCGCAGGTCCTCAACCTTGCAAAGTTTAACCAAACAACAACAAGTAGAAACCAACAAACCAACGAACAAGAAGCACCCACCGAACCAATAAACAATGTATGTATCTTCAATGATGACCAAATTTCATTCCAAGCATAGAAGAAGTATGAAACATACAATGACTATGCAACTGGCGGTGGACAACAATATTGTCAAAATTCATTGCAACATTGTATGGAAAAATTTGAGGAAAAATGTATTGTGAGAACCCTATTTAGGTAAACATTTAAGGCTCTCAGGTTGTTTAAGGGCCTCACGGTATGCAAACATTTAAGTTGTCAGGCATGTTGAAGGACCTCGTGCTATGTAAACATTTAAGCTTCAGGCATATTCAAGCACCTCAAAAAAAGTGTCAATGCTCTAAACCTTCGGTATGTTTCAATACAAATAGAAATAATAATAAAAGGACATATTAATACGAAGTCAACGAATTATGGATAGCTATAGTCCCTCTACTAAAAACATTAAAAAACAACTTCGATGCTCAGAACTTTGGGTATGTAAACATTTCAGTAAAAATGTAATAAAAATTTAAAAAGAACGTCTAAGTTGAACTTTGGATATCTAAAAAATTTCAACATTGGAAACAAGGAAGCCGACAATAAGACCTCCAATATCCAATATAAGGTTTTTTTTATTATATAAAAAATAATGTTTTTACTTCTATACTATGAACAATATAAATGATGAAAAAATTTATAGTCAAAAAACATAATATTAATTATGAAAAAAATTATTACTTTCTTTAGAGATTCAACAAATTTTACTTGAATTTTGGACAAAATTAAACATATAATCTCCCAGTAAAACTTGTAGACTAAGGCCTTATATTAATGCACTAAAATGAAAAATAAACCATAAAATAACAAATATTCAAGTATTTTGGCAACTACCCTGTAAACATAATTCAGCCAAACAAACTTTCAAAAATTGACGAACAATGACTGTTAAGTTATGATGGTTATAGGCTAGCATGAATCTATGTATAAAGAATAAAATAAGAATGTGGGCAGAGAAGGTACTTCTAATGAACACATTCTCTATTAAAAAAAACTCTACCTAATTCTTTCACAATTAGTAATAATTGCACACTTTTCACAATTAGTAATAATTGCACATTATTCTTAGCATCTTTAGAAACATCAACTTACCTCAATGCCATCATTTTCTACACTAGACTAAATATTTTTAATATTCAAAATTTATCACAAACGAGAGGCGTGCACATCATACTTGGTCTATATGGCATTGTATCTATTTTTGCATGCATAGATGAGAGTAGTTAAAGGTGGCGTTGAAGGATTTTAGTGAACTACTTAATTAGGCTCAGTAAAAAAGCAAGTTGATTAGAAGTATAGTAGATTTGTTAGGTGAATAGATTAAGATAGTTATGACCATTATAATTACCTCTATCCCTTAAAATGTAGGAAAATACATAAATCTACTATTTTAAAAATGATTAGAAATATCTGAAAGTGGAGACATTATACTGAATGGAAAGGATCTGGACATGCATAAATCTTCATGAAAAGAAGAACAACCTGAGAAATACATCATAAGTTATAATGCAATATTGCTCCATGTGACAATCAAGCAAGCGATTGATTTTGTTGTTTGGCTTCGTCAACATGGCCCTTTCCATCCAATCCTTTCTTGAAGAATTTCGTAAGATACTCCCCAAAAGAAGCCTGCTGGTATAATGGAGGATGATGATCATCTATCAATTCTCTCCTGGGTGAGATCACCATATCAAGCGGGGGAGCGCAAAACACAGCCCATGACATCCTTGAGAGGTCTTTGTGCACCACGCTCCTGTGCTCAATGCTGCTGTATTTCCCATTGCTCAATATCTATTCGACATAAAAGTTATCAAAATAAGCCAACACAAACATCGATATTGGAGCTATGCAAAGCTAAGATATGGTAGTAGTCTAAATTTTTTTTTGTTGTTTTTTTGTAATTTTTATTGTTTGATTTTGTTTCAAATTCTCTTGGATCTGCAGATTTGATTGGTTAAGTTTGTATAATTCCAGTGTTTCAGGGGTTATTCAGTAGACTGAATTTATTTATGCATTCAGAAATGCAATTTAAACAACAAAAAATAGTCATTTTGTCCAAATTTACATTACCCTATTTCAACCAAAATAAACTCAAAAGATAGAAAGTTTAACCAACCCCTAAAATATGTATCAAACTAAGACGAACATTATCCATTTCTGAGATAAGTCAATGATTTCTGAGATAGATCAATAGCATAATGAAATTGATAAATCTTAAAATATATCAAAATCCTAAAAACAAAGTTTTTTGTGATGAAAATTTCCATAAAAACCATGAGATTTAGATGAATAATTACTACGAATAATAGCGTACCTCGAATTGATCGCCGATATTGACAACCAGAGCGCCCGGAACGAATTGGACATCAATCCAGGCTCCATCCTTGCGAATTTGCAACCCTGGGATTTGGTCTGGAAGGAGAATTGTGATAGCGCCTGGATCAGAATGGGCAGCCACTCCCACCACCAGATCTGGTTGAGGACACGGTGGATAGTAATTTATTCTTATTTGTATTTCCTTCCCCTCTCCTCCCACGCTCTCGTTCAGAGAATTTTCACTCTCTAAGCCTAGATCACGGGACAATACCTCCATCAGACATTCAAATAACTTGGACAACTCTCTGCTGTATTCATCCATAGCTTCTCTGCAAGGATAAAGTTTATTAGAGTTTTTTCCATATTCATATAAACTTAGACAATATAAATTTACACGAATTACTATTTTTTATTGTTCAAAATTTATTTTTGAATGTAGAAATAGATTTAGCATGCTGAAAAAATCTAAAAAAACTCGAATTATACAAAAATAATCATTCAAATTTACAAATCCAACAATTTCTCACTAAATTAGAAGTAAATATCTCAAAAAAAAAAAAATCATTGTTTGATAAAGCCTTTAACCTACTATCAAATACACCATACACATAGAGTAAAACGAAAACGTAGAGTAAAAGAGGATACGTGAAATCAGAGAGCTGTTTGGGCCATTTGGACATGTCTCTCCTAGCTGGAGGCCACATAATGTTATAGTAATAGTCTCCCCACTCCAGCTTAACCTCTCCATCTGGAGAATATCCGACTTTGCTGCCATAGCCGATGGGGTTCTGTGCTTCGTTAGCGTAGGCTTCCTTTTCTTCAATGGGAAGCTGGAAGAAGGCCTTGCCTGCTGCTTGAACACGAGCAATAAGAGAGTCAGGGATTCCATGATTTATTATCTGGAAGAAACCCCAGTTCTCTGCAGCGCTTGAAATTTGTGTAGAAATAGTGTCATGTTGATCCTTGCGGAGATGATCACTGGGAAGGAGGCTGAACCCCTGTAAGTCAATAACAGGAACAAGGAGGCGTGGATCATCGGCGTCTTGCACTAGTGCCTTCTCCACTTGTCTCACGTACTCCGACGGCACCGTTTCGATTCCACTTTCTGCCAAGGTCTGCACTCGGGTAAATGCCCAGTTTCCCATAGCCATCGCCTCTCCTCTCAGCCTATCCTAGTTCAATATCATAAGCTGTGCGAAGCTTCTGCGACGGGGCCGTTCGTTTATCTTTTGCACACCAGGCAACATGTTAACCATTCAGGGTGTAAAGATATTTTATAAGATTAGTTGAGTTGATTATGTGGAAAGGTGTACACCTATTTGATAATGGGTAGATTTAATAAGGGTTTAGTGCTTAATAAGTTTTCTATGGACAAGATTAAATATGGCTGAAATATTTTTAGTAGTCACACAAAATAAATGGCTGTGATTTCAATCATTAATTTTCTAGCTATTATAAAGACATCCTTTTATGTGTTTACTTTTTTACATTTACTTAATCATATTTAAAAATTACTTTGATAGCTAACTGATTGTCAATTAAAATATTAACACCAGATAAATGAAACTCAACCGTTTATTTGTTAATCAATAATAAAATTTAATATATTCTTTTACAGATTTTTTTCATCTTATCACCCTTTCGGCGTTGATCAGCCACAATTATGTGGTTGTGCTAGTAACTAGCACAGTCACATAAATGTCGCTGATCAACTCCTAAAAGTTGATAAGATGAAAAGAATCCTTAAAAGAATATATTAAATTTTATTATTGATTAACAAATAAACGTTGAGCTTCATTTATCTGGTGTTAATATTTTAATCTCTGTTAATCACTTAGGTGGCAATCAGTTAGCTATCAAAGTAATTTTTAAATATAATTAGGTAAATGTAAAAAAGTAAACACATAAACGGATGTCTTTATAATAGCTAAGAAGTTAATGATTGAAATCACAACCATTTATTTTGTGTGACTACTAAGAATATTCCAGCCATATTTAATCCTATCCATAGAAAACTTATTAAGCATTAAACCCCTATTAGGATTAGGTAGGCAATATGGGATTAGGTAGGCAATATTCGGCGGTTTGTAATTAGGATGGTAGATCCAGTAGACATCTCTGGACGGACGAGGATGCATTGTAGGTCAGAGAAGGGCTGCTCATGACAGATGAAACCTACAAGTTGATGTGCAATTGTGTGCGTCAGGTAGAACTATCAGATGTCAAGCTTATTGGCCGACTAGCAAAGAATGCTCAACAGATGTCAACAGATCTCCGCAGTGCAAGATCACATTACCATGTAACAGAGATTGAAATGAATGTAAATCCAAAGCATTGTAAACTAAGAAAGTATTAATTTGGAATGAAATTTCATTGTCGGTGTTCTTTGGAACTACTCTTCCCAGTCATAAAGAAGAACACGTAAGGGAGGGATTTGGTGAACAAAAGGGATGGGCCCTCAGAATTGTCGGGGACCGACTGCTGCACCGACCGTCGGGCGTACCTTCCTGATGAATTACTGGTTATTTTAAAAAGTGTTTCGTGAAGTCCGGCGTACCTTCCTGATTAATTACTGGTTATTTTAAAAAGTGTATCGTGAATATTTAGTCATTTGATTTGATGGAAATTAGAAGTAGCAATTTTATCAGGTATTTTTATCCATCTTGACAACTGATAACTGCGCCTAAAGTTATAGCTTATTTTGAATCGATCGTGATCCTTGAAATTGCAAATTGAACAATGTGTAGCTTAAAAAAGCTAACAATTCAATCAATCAATCACAGAATTCTTGAGATGCGGAGCAATTTAGTCCTCCCTGAGAAAGCCAAAATTATCCACTTCACAAAAAGTCAATGGTTCAGTGTCATTTGGCAGGATCTATGAATGATTTCATTTGAGGGCAGAATCAATGAAAAATTCTGTAGATGATGTTTCCGTAGAGCACTAGCTTCTTTTTGTTGATGTATAAGTTTCACTTAGAATAGGTAGTAGAACATGTAATTTTTTCTTGGCTGTTTATGAATAATCACCATGTGTTTCTTTGACTTATCATTTGAGTAGGTAAACATCGATTTCTGGAAAATCATTTCTTATATTTGTTTGAAAAATTTTCACGCTGTTTATTTTTCATGATCCTCTTTTGTTAGGGTTTATACGATTTCTGCAAAACCACTTTTCATATTTGTTTGAAAGATTTTCACTTCATGATCCTCTCTTGTTAGGGTTTATAGGGCACTGGTTCTTTTTTTAACCAGTTGCTCTTGTTAGAATTAATGATTAATTTAGGGGTTGGTTGAAGATTTGTAGGAGTT
>CBVK0100729067.1:0-16058 GCA_900067695.1 Picea abies
TTGTCCCCAGACGCATTCTCCGTTGAGCTGCTATTTCAGCCATCCGTTCCCGACAACATCACAAATTGGAGAGTATTTGAGGATGATCAGCAGATTATTAAATTTCCGCACATGGAAGTAACTTTTCAAGATGCAGTAATAGACGAACACACACATGATGAAAATTTGCGCGATTTCACGGTAATACCAGATCCGAGAACTCTTGAATCTTCATCGAACATGGTAAACTCGATCCCTAAATTTGTAATTAGATTAGAGAAGTTTTATGATCTTCAAGATAAATTTAAAAAGACGGTCAACTGTAAAACCAATAGTTTCTCGTTATCTTATGAAAAGGTGAACTTAGGAACTAATGAAAATCCTCAGTGCATTAATCTAGGGTTGGCATGTTCTCAACAAGAAAAAGCTGCATTTATTAAATTTTTCAAAGAATTTAAAGATGTCTTTGCATGGACGTATGATGACCTTAAAACTTTCGACCCTAACATCATACAGCATGTCATCCCGATGAAGCCCCAAACCTTACCCTTTCAACAAAAACTAAGGAAAATGCACCCCAAGCTCGAACCGACCATTCAAAAAGAATTGAATAACCTCCTAAATGCTAAGATAATTTTTCCTGTTAGACACACTCAGTGGGTTTCTAACCTTGTCCCAGTCTGGAAGAAAAGTGGGGAAATCCGACTCTGCGTCGATTTCCGAAACCTTAATAGAGCGTCTGATAAAGACAACTATCCTGTCCCGCCCATGGAACAGATCCTTCAACAAGTATCTGGTTCTGAGAGGCTATATTTACTGGATGGTTTCTCGAGATACAACCAAGTCCTGATGTCTCCACCAGACCAACTTAAAACTACCTTCCATACTCCATGGGGAACCTATGCTTATCGCAAAATGCCTTTTGGATTGATTAATGCTGGAGTCACCTTTCAAAGAGCAATAAGCATTGCTTTCCGAGGCTTAATCAATCAGTCCGTCATAGTTTACTTAGATGATGTGACTATATTTTCTAAAACAAAAATGATCATCTGGCTCACTTACGAGCCGTCCTACTGCGATGTCGTAAATACGGCATCTCCTTGAATCCCAAAAAGTCCATCTTTGCAGTAGAACAAGGTAAACTCTTAGGATTCATTGTCTCTAGTGAAGGGATGATTATCGACCCCGAAAGGACTCAAGTCATCGCAAAACTTCCCCCTCCTACATCCAAAAAGTCTATGCAGTCTTTCTTAGGCCAGATTAACTTTGTGAGAAGATTTGTCCCCAGTTTCTCCGAAATGGTCAGGCCTTTACAGAATTTGATTAAGAAAGACACCCAATATCACTAGGGACCCCTAGAAAATCAATCTTTTAATGCAATAAAGAAGGCCATAATAGACGCTCCGTCTCTCATGAGCCCATATTTTTCTCAAGACTTTACACTCTACACTTTTGCTTCTGATCGTTCCTATGTTGTCGTCCTAACCCAAAAGAATGCCGAAAACAATGAAGTACCCATTGCCTTTATGAGCTCTGCTTTCAAAGGCGTTGAACTTAATTACCTAGCGATAGATCAGCAATCCTACACTATTTTCAAAGCAGTTAAGCACTTTCGGTCCTATCTTTTGAAGTCTAGGACGAAAGTCATTGTCCCCTACCCAGTCGTAAGGAACCTATTAGTGCAAAAGGAACTAGGTGAAAAGAGGGCCAACTGGGTCACCTCCTTGCAGGAGTATGACTTAGAAATCACCCCAGCTCAAATAGTGAGAGGCCAAGGGTTATGCAAGTTAGTTGTTGATTCAGCAACAGGACAGCAAGAAGAAAGCGATACGTCAAACCTAGGACAAAGTGATTAAAGTTTAATCTGTTGCACACAAAACTCTGTCAGTCCTTGGTATGACAATATAAGATTCTGTCTTGAACATGGATCAGCCCCCCATCACCTCAATCCCGCTAAAAGAAGATCGTTGAGATTAAAGTCTGTCTCCTTTCATCTGGTTAATGTAATTCTGTTTCGTCAAAATTTTGACGGCGTACTGATGCGTTGTCTTGAAAAAGACGAAGCAGAAAAAGTCTTGCTAGAGTTGCATGCAGGAGAAGCTGGTGGTCATTTTGGTGGTGACACCACTGCCCATAAGGTTTTAAGAGCTGGTTATTACTGGCCCACACTTTTTAGAGACGCCCATGCCTTGTGTCATAAATGTGTCATTTGTCAGAAAGCATCTGGGCGGTTACAAAAACTAGCCTTTCCTTTGTAGCCCGTTTCAGTAGATTCTCCTTTTCAACAGTGGGGCCTTGATATCATAGGTCCAATCAACCCCCCGTCCTCGCAACAGAACAAGTTTATTGTGACAGCCACAGATTACTTTACCCGATGGTCTGAATCTCCTGCGTTAAGAACTGTCAACACCAGTCAGGTAATTGCCTTTCTAAATTCGAATATTATCACTCGTTTTCGAATATTATCACTCGTTTTGGTATCCCTGACTGTTTAGTATTTGATAATGCTTCTTACTTTTCCTCTCTTGAGATGAGCGAGTTCACTTTGGAAAAATGAATTAAGCTAAAGTATTCTGCTAGCTATTACCCCCAGGGCAACGGATTGGCAGAATCAACAAACAAGAACTTAATTAAAATCATCAAGAGAACGGTGGTTGAAAATCACAAGAATTGGCACAATGCACTGCTAAACGCATTTTGGGCTGATAGGGTAACGCCAAAAGATGATGTAGGTAACTCCCCCTTTTTCTCGTTTATGGCAGAGAAGCAATTCTGCCACCTCACATTCTTCTTCCTTCACTTCAGTTGTCACAGAAAGTCCAAGAAGAAGATTGTCCTCCTTTGGAAAACCGAATTAACGCTTTGATGAAGATAGAAGAAGTAAGAGCCCAAGCTAATGTAAGTTAGATCAGCATCAACTATTGGTTAAAAGATGGTTCAATTCTAACTCTGCTTTTGATAGGAATTTTGAAGTAGGTGACCTCGTCCTGAAATGGGACAAGCCGCATGAGGGAAAGGGAGAACACACTAAATTTCAAAACTTATGGCTTGGACCATTTCTAATTGCTGAAAAGTTGGGTCCCAGTTCTTTTCGATTGCAAAATCTTGAGGGTCAGCTTGACATCTACCCGGTAAATGGCCAAGCCCTGAAAAGATACTTTGCTTTATGACAACCCTTGTATATTATGTACATATTTTTCTTTTTGTTTTCTTTTTCGTTTGCTTTTTTGTTTTTTATTTTTCTTTAAATTTATCAGTTTGTGTTTTCTTTGAAATACACATACCTGTATACTGAGCTATTCAGACAAAGACAATAGAAAATTCCTTCGCTGAAATAACTTCTGAGAAATTTGTACAAACATCAATGGTATATTTTTGAAATTTATATCTATGTTAGAAAAAGTCTGTTGTTTGAAAGAAGTTGACTGATTTCAATCTCTGAGCAAAGCTTGTCATGATCATCTATTATCTTTTTACGTTGTCCCTATTCCTTAAGGGAATGACTCGGAAGATGTCTCCCTGCCTTAGGAAGTTGTTTTTGTAAATGAAACATCTCTGGATCCTAATAAAGAAAAGTTCTAAAAAATTCTGATGAGGTCTGAAAAAATATGTTAAAATATCATGATTTTCAGCGTCAACCCGCTCAACTATATATCTTTGAAAAAACAAAACAAAATAAATTATTAATAAGAGCTGTGGGAAGTGCTTGTAAACCCGCCGGGATGCTGAACAGGTCTGTTGGCAGCGGGTAAATGCATGCATGACGCCAAGACAACTTCGTCGGGGTACTGAACAGGCCCGCTGGCAGCGAAGCAATGTCAGGTATATGAAAAATTGCAAATAAGAATCCTCTTAATGTCCTTTATTCTGATCCAGAACTTCTTGGCAGGATACAGATGTCAGAGTGGGTTAAATGGCAACCATGTCGAGGATATGGACGTTTGTTGGCCGCAGTGGCTCTGTCAACAGTATTGGAGACTTTATCTTTAATATCGTGACTTGCTGGTCTTAAAACTGTTATCAGTTTTCATCTTTTAAAACACTGCTGGAATAGTTGTTTAATGATGATGTTTATACGATTTTCTTGTTGTTATTTTTGAGTTGGAATTATCTTTGCTATCTTGATATGAATTTGTTCCTTTTGGAAGAGATAACTGCTTCTACCAGTGCATCACCATTGTTGGCAGCCAATTAACACTTTTCCATTGTCTTATAAGCTACTACACCAATGTTTTGTAAACATCAATTTTTCGTCGCAATTTTTAAATAAACGACACTTTTATTTTTGCGACATTTGCACATTTACCTTTGTTTTTGTTTTCGTGACTGTAAGCGTGAAAACTTGGTCTTTCGAAGTCGCATTAAAATTATTATTTGAACTATCGTTATCCTTCTTGTTGATATGCCCATTGCGCTTACATTTCACTTATCATTATGCAGTTGGAAAAACTTTTTGATCTGTACTCATTAGACATTCTTGGATTGATTGTGTGACTTTGTCTCATTGAGTCTGTGATGCATTGGCGATTGGATTTATATGTTCTTTGATTTGATATACTTGACCATTGGTTTCATAAAGATATATAAGTGTTATGATTAAACCCTTGATATTTTTCATTTGATATGACACCTAGTTTAAAACGCATTGGCACATTGGTTAAACTCTTGATATGAATTGTTACAACACATGTCACATAGTCAAAACATTGGTATTGGTTTCGATTTGTATGTTGGGTGTTTAAAACTATGGCATAACTTTGATTGCATGCATTGGTTTATACACTTACCATTGATTTCATTGGTCGGGCAAGTGACATGATTTTTAAAACTATACAATAGTGGGTTGAAAAGCTATAAGCATCGGCGGTTGTACCTTGGCAATAACTATTATGCATGGCAGAAATAAGCTCCACCACCTTCGCATGATCTCATTAATGCCTATCCCTTATCCCTGTTTCACCTCTGTTAGCTTGGGTAACCCTTCGTTCACTCTGCTCCTGTGTATGCTATGATCCAAACCCTAGCTCGTTCACCGTGTGTTCGGTTCCATGGCACTGGTTGTGCAAATCGAGCAGAATGGTAGCCAAGCCTTACTACTATTCAACAATGCCCGGAAAGAATTAGAGGATAACAGTTGGCTCACCTTCGTGCAGAGGTTTGAGGGTTTTAATTTACTTGTTGAACAGTAGTTCACCCTGACTTTTGATGGCTGTAGAGCCAAGGTGGGCGACATTCAGTTGGAAATCAGTGAAGAGTTCATTAGCTCTGCCACCGGGTTAGCAGCCACGGGCCAGCGTTGGTTCAAAAATTCTAAGGTGGAAGAGGTGCCATGGTCACTACTGTTCGTCTCGTGAAAGGTCACATCTTGTGACAGAGGTATGCCCATTTCCATGCTTAAACCACGATGGCATGACCTTTTGATAGTAGTTAAACAATTCGTGACCTGTGAGGGTCGATATGGACTCGTTTTTCTCTACCACCTGTGTTTGTTAATGAATTTTATAGGGTATCCATTGAATATGCCTTTCTATTTCCAGCGTAGCTTGTACAAAATGTCAAAAAGGTTTAAAAGGGAGAAGGTCGATAGTAGCCTGTTCCACCATGGACTAATTAGACTTATCATTGTTCATCACTTAAGTCTCCACAGTGATAGATTTCGAGCTTTTATCGCTCGAAATGGTTTTGATGATACAGACCCTGTCCAGATTGACAAGCCTGTGGTTAATGAAACCAAGGTCGGGCCACCCGTGCCCTTCCATGTCCTACTGCCCTCTCCTAAGCCTTCGATCGACCCCGATATTGACTTACCCGATGTTATAACTGAGAAGGTTGAGGATATAAAAAGGCCTGCGAGAAAAAAGGTTAGAGGTAACCCTACTGTTGATGGAAAAGGAAAGAAGAATGCTCGACTTATCTCGAGAATGGCTAGAAATAAGCCTAAACCTAGTGTTGAGCAGAAGCCCATAGTCCTTAGTGAGGATTCGGACTCTGACATAGAATGCTTCCTAGCTAGTGAGTACCCTTACTCACAGGGTCTGTGCTCCGAGCCACCTTATGACTTTGTTTCGAATCTTCCCCCTTGCCTAAGAAACAATCCCAGTTACCCAGGGATCGAACTACCTAACAAAACCCTCAGCAATGTAACCAAACCCTCACTTGCATCTTCGAAGCCCAGACAGCCGTCATGTGACCAATGTGATGTGTGGTTGGAACGATACTATATAGACATTCCTGTGCTTCAATCGAAAATCAAATCGATGGAAAACCAAGTTGCAATGTTGACCAGCCAAAGAGACAAACTTCAAGCAACTGATAGGAAGCAGAGGACTACTGGTTCCATCATTTTTTGGAATATTGAATCGGCTACAGCCGTTGTCAACTCCAAAATGTCATAATCAAGTTGTCTGCTCATCATACAGGTATGAATTTTGATATCATTTTAGTTTTGTGAATGACCAGGATTAATATAATGATTTGAATTTGGTTTTCAAATGGCTCTGTCATAATGTTGTTCATCCTGTACATTGTTTTCGCTTTGTTTAAAATAAATGAAGTTTCGATTTGGATACATGATTTGCTCATGCTTTGTTTAGCCACTGATAGATTTTCATAGGATTTGATTCGTTTTTCTGTTGAGTTAACGAAATCGATGGTTTGCTTTTGATTCGATTTGTTTGTATCCAACTTGACTAGGAAGTTTTCATGCTAAATTTAGAGCACGATCATATTTTGATTTGGTATGATTTCGTTGTAGTCGGATCACATCGACCCTAATTGAGTTTTGATGATTTGATTTTTGAAACGACTTCGTGAATTTGAATTGATATAATCTTCTAAATTGGGAATACAACTCTGATTGACAATGATTTGGAAAGAACGACTTTGTTTTTCATGAAAACAATATTCTCATTTAAGCCTGTGCAAATACACCCGAATCATGGAACGGTTTTGATTCACGACAACTATGTTAAACACCAGCTATTCGATTTGCTTGATTGGATTGTTGTGTATCTTCAACTAGTATGATCGATTTTATGAGTTGTATTTGTATAAAAAATAGACTTGATTGCAGCTCTGTTAATTTTAATTTTCAAACAAATTTGTTAACTCAAACCGACTTATGTTATTTCTGTCAAATTCGTATGAGGAAATTCGGGTAATAGTCGTTTCAAAATGAATTCAAGAAATGATTTTGTCTGCCCCAATTTGCAATAACAAACGATCGAACAACTCTTATGAACTTTGTTACCAACTGATTGATCTCATTATGATTTCGTTTGTAAACATTTACGCGCCAGTTTTGATTTAGTTTGCTCATGGAATGGATCGTCTGTTATGTCAATACAGTTATGTCGATTTGAAAATGATCTTGTCTGGATTCGATCGTGTTTCCTGTTGATGAGGCAGCATAACAATTGCCTATGATTTGTTTTAATTATATCAATTTCAATTTGATATGGAACGATTTCATTACTGTTCGATATTATACTGCTCATCCAATTTTGTGGTAACAAACGAAACAGAGTATATGCTTCTCTGTAGTCATTTGATTTTAGTTTTGTTTTGATCTCGAATTAGTATAACAATCTCAATTTGAATGATTCGTTTGTTTTTCAATTAGCTATTAGATACTTGTTAATAGTTGAATTTAATTTTTTAAAAGATTTGAATTGATTTTTATGTTGATTCTGTGTCTGATTTAGACCAGCTACAAAATCGCAAGATTCTGTAGCTAGTCTATAGATTTAGATTTTTATCATTTTCTTTAACAAAATACCCTTCTAACTTGTCCATTTTTTACCCTTTTCAGGTACATCCAAATTGCATTGGACATGTTGGACAGTCTAGGAGATGTTTGTGTGTTTTAATTTTATTTTAGGTTCCTAGTTTAGTCAGACTTTGGATATCTTCCCAGATTTTATGTAAACAATTTTGATAACTTCCACATGGATGTTTTACCCTGTGGAAGGTCTTTAAATACTTATTATTTTTTGTAATAAGGATCATCCTCACTTGTGGGAGAACCAGGCTATGGATTTCTAATACAAACTGAGACAGGAGTTGATGTTATTGCCACATCTTTCGCTTTTCAATATATCAATCTTTTGTTTCAAGTTTATGCATGTCATTTGCAGTTGATTATAGACTACTTTAGCTATCATAGTCTGTTGCATAATGATATGATTTAATTAATGTGTTATCCATATCTGATTTATTTCATTACTTTAAAAATATAGCAATTACTTTGTTCAGTTAATGAATGACAGATTTCTCTTCTTCATCAATTGAATTATTTTGTATAAGTCTTTGCATACAGGTTTATCTAACTGTGAAGATTTATAAATCATAAGATTGTTGTAGATTTTTATGTCTTGTTTGTCCTGTAATCATACTTGAAGAGCACTGTAGCTATCATTTATGAGAAGCTCCTGGATAATTCAGTGTGGGTTTCCTCCCTCCGATCAGCTAAGACAATCATCATACACGGGACAAATCTGGAGCGTTTCTCCAGGTCAATTTGTGATTTATTTTCGTTAATTTGTTTAGTATAATTTAAGTAGTTTAGTTATATATATGTTTAGTTAGATGTGTACTTAGAATTAGTATATTAGGTGTTTAGTTTAGTTAGTTTTTGTTTTATTTCTGTTCATAAAATTATAAAATCAACAAAAATATCTTTCTCTGTCTTGGGGCAGAATATAAATGAGTTTTCCAGGTTTTATTTAAATCTGTAAATTGTGGATATTGTACATTTTGTGAATAAGATTTATTTATGTTAGTATTTGGATAGTTAATTAGTTAGAGTTAGTATAGTAGTAGTTAGTAGATTGTATATATAGAATAGTTAGATTAGTTTAGTTTGTTTTAATAAGTATTTTAGTTAGATTAGTTTAGTTTGTTTAATAGTTAGTTTTAGTTAGATTAATTAGTTTAGAATAGTTTTTCTTTTTTTGTTTTCTTAGGACTTTAGAAGGGCTAACGAAGCCGCTAAACCCATCAGGGTGGTTCATCCCAAACGGCTTGGGTTATTAGACAACCCCGAACCGGTTCCACTCTTCCAGTTGACGGACAATCAATTTCGCCCGTCAACAAAATGGTGGTGTTCTTTCTGGTGTCTTAGTCGCACATGGGTTTATGGGTTCCACAATAACACCGATATGGATAGGATTTCTTCCTCTAGTTTATGCTCTTGGACCTCTTACCTTCCTTTCGATGTTGCACACAGGATTTCCTTAATCTACTCCATAGCCCGAAGATCCTCTACCTCTTCTTCATCACTTGCCAAACATTCCCTCGTGGCTATGGCTCTCTTCTTATTGTTTATCTTATATTGGTAGGGTAATCCATTGCACATTCTTCCAGTTGTTGGCATGATCTATTTGATCTAGTCTCCCTCCATCATGATTGGATCCAGGGCCTCCTCCTTCTTTCCTTTATCCATCTCTTCCTCCATTTCTATGTCTCTTGTTAGTGCTTCCCCCCTTCCCCCATGCACGCAGGGAAGTTTAGATGTCTGAGGCCATTGTCATTACACCTTTTTTATACAGTAACATATTGATGGAAGTGTATAATGATTTGATATACCTCCCTCAAGGTCCCTTCAGGAACTCTTTCTCTGCTACATTGTAAGACTTTGTAGTATCTACTACAAATTCTATGATAAGTCCTGCAACAATTTTTTCTAACCAGAAATCTATTGCACGCGTAAACTTATTGTCAACTTGTTGTAACTACGCGGTCTCAGTAGGATTCCATTCTAGCTGTCTAATCTGATGTGTAGGGTGGTTCTCTTTCAACCTCAATATCCACTCCTGCAACACGTGCAGAAAATCACAGAAAAATACTTCATGCAAGTCGATGAATACTTATTTGTCCAGATATTTGTGTGGTGTTAACTTCGGGTTTCTATTATCTTTTTTTGCAAATTCCATCTCCTTTGTTTTCAACTAGATCTCGATCTTTGCCTTCGTTGGGTTCCACGGTCTCAACATCCCCTTTTATATTCTCATTCTTTTAACATTGTGTCATCTGATCTTCACGACTCTTCAACAAATATCCTTCACTCAATCCCTTTCTATTCCAACCGGAGACATAACCATTTTTTGGCTACTACTTTATCTACTCTGATCTTACTTTAATATCATAAGTTGGCCCAGGTCCAGATTTAAATAGCGTCCAACAAAATCCCTCTAAAACTATCGGCCCCCCTGGTAAACCAGAAGACAATGCAGTACACAGGGTGCACTGCGCAATACCCGAGATAGTTCTATGGGTGGCTACAATGCTTAGATGTTGGCAGCCTAGGAATGAATGGGGATCTGTGATTAACCTCGATGACCTTTTATCATTCACTAGTTCTTTAATCTAGATTCATTACACTGTCATTCTTACTCATGCATGTAAAATATCAGAGCTAACTAATTCCTTCATTCATTTATATAGCATCTCATCATCAATGTCAAAGAAGATACATAACATTCAGTCACATAACACATGTCTACCATGGTTCACCCCTCATGGGCTACGTCCAAAAATATTTGGCTATTCTTCTCTTTTATTATCTTTGATTCAACCTATAGTGTTACGTGCATTACAACTCTACCTCAAAACAATTCAAGCTCTTACAATGAGGTGGACTAGATCGCACCAGGATCCTCAGCCTGTGATCTAACCCTCAAGATCTACCTTCATCCCTATCCCTAACTCAACAGCTTATGAAATTAGATCGAACTCACAATAATAAACTACTACCAATGGTTGAGCACACTAGTATTCAACCAACTCTGAACCAAGCTAACCAAAAATGTATCTCTCCTTACCTAGACCTCCTAGGTACCTATTTATACATATCTTTGGCTTAGCAGCCATTACATTCTCTTACCAAAACCCTAACCCTATCCTGGCTAGGTCTTCTTGCATGCGTGCCTCGCATGCCTTCCTCTCCTACATGTGCATCTGTTTTACATGTGTTGATCCTTTTGCATGAGCATTTGACTCCCACGTCATGCCTTTCCCTCCAAGATATCATGTGCCCAACATATGGCACATGTTTGAGGTACATACATTTGATGTAGTGCTACATGCTTGAGGCATGTCTTTGTGAGTTTTGGTATATGCCTTGAGGAACATCTTGGATACTTGGAATATGGTTTGTTGTATGGTATATGCTTGAGGAATATCAAGTGATATGGCACATGTTTGATGGTACCTCTTGGTACATGGTTTGAGGATGTTGGCACATTCTTGAGGCACATGATTTGAGGTACATTTGGCTACATGATTGAGTGATGTTATGGCACCTTTGTATCTGGTTTGGTATGATTTTTAAAGGCACATATTCATGACGGTTGAGGTATACACTTGGTAGATGGTGGCATATGTATGAGAAACATTCTTCGGTTCTTGGTTGAGACACATCTTGGTGATGCTATGGTTCATGAGTTGATGATGATATGGTACATTTCTAAAGGCATTTATTGGTGATATTTGTACATGGTATGGTGCAAGTTGATGTACATGGTTGATTTTTGATGGACATAGTTTGGTTATGGTTTTGGTATCCATGTGAGTGGATCTAGTTACAGTTGGTTGATTATGGTATATCAATGACAAAGATAGTGATAGGGACAGTGACAAGTTGGATGATTGGTTGATCATCAGTTACAGGTTGATGTGACATTGACAACTTGATGTGACGGTGACAAGTTGATGTGACAAAGACAAAAAATTGTTGTTGATCAATGGTAGTGACAATTGAGTCTACACTTATATTTCAGAGTGGTAGGATGGGGCAAGGAAAGGGGGTTTTATCCTCCTTCTGATTGGTGCCAAAGAATTCAGGGATTTGTAACTTCCTTCAGGTTGGTTCCTGTAGATCAAGGGGTCATAGCCTTCTTTTGGTTGGTGTCAGAGAAAACAGGGAGTCGGAGCTTACTTTAGGTTAGTTCCTGTAAATCAAGGGGTCGTAGTCGCCTTCCAGTTTGTGCCAGACAACACAGGGATTTGGATCTTCCTTCATGTTGGTTCTTGTAAATCAGGGAGTAGTAGTCTCCTTCCAGTTGCAGCGGGAGAATTTAGGGAGTTGTAGCTTCCTTTAGGTTGGACCCTGTAAATAGGGGGTTGGTTCCTCCTTCCAGTTGGTGCTAGAGAATTGGGATGTTGGTGCTTCCTATGAATGTATTCTTTTTATATATCAGAAATCATTCTTTGGTTTTCTCCCATTTGGGTTTCCACATAAATTATGGTGTATTGTGTATCTGTTGTTGTTTATTATGCACTAATGAATGATACTATTTATGATTCAATGATACACTGAATGCATAAGTGATAAATATTGAATATCGTTGATAAAGTTGAAGTTATATATTGTGATTGAAAGTGGTAAAAAGTGATCATACTAATTCAACACCCCCCCCCAACCTCTCAATATTCCAACATTTCCCTCATAATGGAAACATTGTGACTATTGGTCATTTTTCATTTGTTAGTCTTGATCTGGCTATCAATCATTCGAATTCACTGAATGTTCCTTATCTAAAAGTGGTATCCCCCCCACCACATGTTAATTATTAGGTATCATGTCCCATGCCTTCAACCACTAATGAGAAGGAGCCTCTCATTGTATGCTCATCTTCTTTAGACTTAGATCTGGTAGTTGACATGGTGAAGCCTTCAATGTGGGTTTTGGAGCTTAATATTTCCCATGTTACCCCTATTGAGTCTCTTGACATAGATTCTTTCCATAACAATGTTCTTCCTTCCTATGAAGACCTCTTGGAATGCATGGTCAAGGATTGTGAGCATAGCTCATTGTCTCTATCAAGCTCGTTAAAATATGAAACAGATACCTATGAGCATAGTTCACTTTATGTGTCAAACTCGTTAAAAATTGAAATAGATGGCTATGAGCATAGTTCATTATCTGTGTCAAGCTTGTTAAAAAATGAAACAAACCCCCCTATAATTGAGTTGATTCTTCCTATAGATTTAGTACTTGAACCTTCATTTCATCCGCCTATGTCAGTTGATCCTCTTTCTTCCGCCCTCTCTAGTGAAACTATTCCTATTAGTAGTCAAGAGTCTAAACAAGTGCAGAAGAAAAGTTGACAGAGAAAACGAAGCTTGGGAGTCATGTCTCCAGCCTCTTGACATCATGTTGGAGTTAAGCCACTATATTTTGTCGATCATGATGGGGGAAAGTTACCAACCTCTGGACATCATGTTGGGAAAAAACATGACAATGGGTGTCACTCAAAGTACCAAACTATGGACATCATGTTGGGAAGAAACCCGTCGATGGATATCATTATAAGCATAGTTTATTTTTGGTTTCAACCTCGTTAAAACATGAAACCTTGAGCACAGTTTTATCCTTTGTTTCAAGCTCATTTAAAAATGAAAGCAACCCCGACCACAGTTTTATCCTTTGTTTCAAGCTTGTTTAAAAATCAAACCAACCTCGAGCATGGTTTTATTCTTTGTTTCAAGCTCATTTAAAAATGAAACCAACCCTGAGCACAGTTTTATCCTCAGTTTCAAGCTTGTTTAAGTATGAAACCAACCTCGAGCACATTTTTATTCTCTATTTCAATCTCGTTAAAAAATGAAACCAACCCTGAGCACATTTTTATCCTTTGTTTCAAGCTCGTGTAAAAATGAAGCAAACCCTTCGAGCATAGTTTTATCCTCTATTTCAATCTCATGTAAAAATGAAACGGACCCTCTGAGCACAGTTTCAATCTCATGTAAAACTGAAGTAGACCCTCTGAGCACAGTTTTGTTCTCTATTTCAAGATCATGTAAAAATGAAGTAGACCCTTCGAGCACAGTTTTATCCTCTATTTCAATATCATTTAAAAATGAAATTGACCTCAAGCATAGTTTTATTCTCTGTTTCAAGATTGTTTAAAAATGAAACCAACCCCAAGCATAGTTTCATTCTCTGTTTCAAGCTCGTGTAAAAATGAAGCAGACCCTTCGAGCACAGTTTCATTCTCTGTTTCAAGCTCATTTAAAAATGAAGAAGACATCTTATCTGGAATCTTCCTTGAGCTCTTTTCTAACTCTCTAAACATGAAAATATTGGCGAGTGAATAGTTTCCTTTCACACTCGTTAAAAGGATTTGAAAGGACGTCTATTAGGTGTAATTTTAACCCTTTTTCAGACTAGATGGACTAATTATGAAAAAGGAATACTCTTGTCAATATCGACTAGAAGAGTTCTCCCTTGTACTTGTTTACACTTTTTCAGGCTTGGGGGACTAAAATTACAAAAAATAACACTCTTGGAGTCTCCTTTAAGTTCTTTTCAGACTCTCTTAACGTGAAAACACCGTCAATTTTATCTTCTCTGGGATCGTAAAATTATACATTGAAGGAACCATATGGGATCGAACCCCTCCTTATTCAAGTTAGTTAAACATGTGATGAGAGAATCATCGAAGATGAGCTATAACAAGCATCTAGTATCCTCCTCAAGCTCGTTAAAAAACAAAGAGGTACTCGTCATCCATGGTGGCGGGAAAATTGAGCGAAGTGGGTAAGTTATTGGAAAGAATTATGGAATTTTTTTGTTGTCACCCTTGAAAATGGAACTTGTTTTTGTCGTGTCTTATAGTTGGGTAATCTGCTTGTCTCTGATTCATACCAATTTTATGAGTTATTATACTCCTTTGGCTCACCTGAAGAGTGCCCTAGTTATCGTCGCACTAAGTTTTGATCTATATCCCAATTAAGTCAATGTTTCCAAGTCATTTGTCATGCCTCACAATGTTCAAGGGTAGTTTCATCCCAGATCAACCACTCTGCAGTATTACCAAACTTCATCCTCATGTCATTCTATGCTCATTCAAACCATTATCTTTTATCTCTTTCCTTTGTCAGTTTTGTGTCGATGACGGGGGACACATCATGGACCTCCTTCGATGAGTTTGTTCCTATCGACTTAAAAAAATTATCCAAGAATTAGACTTAGAAACCATTTATTACCTTGGAACCTACATGCCTAAATGGTAGGTCCCCTCACTTTTGATAGTAGTTTTACATCATTGGCCTCTGATCGAATGATTCCACGAATGTTCGACTTCAACTTATTTTTTCAAAATTGTTGGAATGTGCTAGGGTACCTTGGGAGTCATTGTCATCATTGTTGGATTACTGAGAGGGGGTTTGAATCAGTAATAGATAAATTTAATCATTTTTCACCATAAAATGCAAGTGTTATATTAATGTAGCATTATCATCAAATAGTTGTAGAATAAATAAACAATGAACAAATGAGCAATCATACACATACACAGTATACCAGTGCTTTTATGTGGAAACCCAAAGCGGGAGAAAACCACAAAATGTTTTTTCTTATATGTCTTTAAGAATTACATTCATTGGAAGCACCAAATTCCTTTGTTTTCCAGCTGCAACTGGAAGGAGGCTTCAACCCCCTAGTTTCTCAGGCTACAACTTGAAGGAATCTCCAACTCCCCAATTCTCTAGCTACAACCAGAAGGAGGATACAACCCCCTAGTTTCTTAGGCTACAACCTGAGGGAAGCTCCAACTCCCCAATTCTCTGGCTACAACCAGAAGGATCTGGCTACAACCAGAAGGAGGCTACAACCCCCTATGTTCTCCGGCTATAACCGGAAGGTGGCTACAACCACCTATCCTTGCCCCATCCAACCTCCATGAAATATAAGTAGAATGATGGAACCATTGTCACACTATCACTGTGAGATATATTGTTGTAAAACTGTAACAATCAACCTGCACCAAAAAACCTATAACAACCTATACCAATAACCTGTGCCAACATGTACCATACATCAACCTGTACCTCAACCTGTACCATAAACAAGTGCATCAACCATGCACCAAACCTGTACAAATAACCTGTCACGATAACCTGTCCAAACAACCTATCACAACAACCTGTCCCAACAATCTTATCAAGCAAATTAGATCTACTCACCAAGATCAATCACAAAGACAACTCTCAACCATATGCACAATATCACCAAGATGTGCATCAACTAAGCATATCACAACAACTCATAATCATCACCAAGATCAATATGTGCTTCT
>CBVK0100729071.1:0-15756 GCA_900067695.1 Picea abies
ACCTGGGTAGATGTCCTAAATTTTGTCACTAGGTACCTAGGTCAAAGTGCAACATTTAGATTTTTGGCCTCAGAAATGGGTCACGGGATGGATCCCTTCCAAGAGTTGGGTGACTCAAGGGGGGATGCAAAGAATAACCAAACCTCAACCTTCAACCCTTCACGAGTATCTCCATGCCTTATGGTGTAGGAACACTTGACTTGGAGGATTTGAAAGTTACACATTTGTCAACTTCTAATGTTTGAAAAATGTGAGAACCAGATAATAGGGGGTTATTTGGATGCCTACCCCTGAGATCCTACTTAGACTAAAAAAATTCTTTCAACACCTCTTGTGGAGGAAAACTTAGTGAGTTTTTAGAAAAAATTTAGGTGTGGTGGGCTGACAGATTGGGGGTGAGAACCAACCTCTTTTGAATTAAGTGGGTGTTGATAATTTCTTCAAGAAATAGTGAGACGTTTCATAATTATTTAGGATAAAACCTACTTCAACCTCCACAATTCAAGATGTATATTATGTTAGTGAGGAGTGACTTTGTGTGTGAGAAAGTGAAAAAAACATGCCAAATTTTTAATAAGTTAGGTGTGAATTTGCAACATGTGCACTTCCTGTGGTCCTTACAAATCTTTGTTACCTAGCTTACTAAGTGTCATTGGTACAAACTTGCATAATTTTAAAAACCCTAAAGAACTAGCATGTGGACATATGGATCCTTACCAATCCTTTAAACTCCCTAATGTTGTTTATGCTAAGAAAGCTTGAAAAAATATCCTAGATTGCAAGCATGTGGGTATGTATGAGCCTGTTACTTTGATCTTTAAACTCCTCTAGTGATGTAAACTAAGAAAGCAATTTCAAGAAACTATCATAAATTTGTGACATGTGGGCATGTATGGGCCCTTACAACTTTAATATGATTTCAAAAAGAAACTAAGAGGATCCCGAGGGGGGCTTTGTCCTCTCCTAAAGATTTTTGTTAAAGGGAGATGAAATGTCTCCTTAACCACCTTTCTGATTCTCAAGATCGCTCTATGGTGCAAGAGAAGAGCATACTCAATGATCAAAGTTAATTTCCGGTCCTAATGCAAGTGTTTTTATATGTGATAGCAATAATCTCAACTTAAATTTTAAAAACCAAACAAGCCATCCATGTGGCAACCAAAGCAAAAGAGGAGAATAATTGGTTTTTTTTACCCCCTAAGTGCCTATGTTTAGACAACCTTTCATATGGTAAAGGAGTCTAAGTGGAGTGCATGAGCATTACAAATTGCATGAAAGCAAGGATTTGAAGGCTATGGGCCCTCAAATCATCACAAAAACTCTTAGAATTTTGAAAATATGGAAATCTGCACAGGTTACAATTCTGACAAAGGTGCAGTGGGCATACAGGGTGCAGAATGCGCAGAGAAAAGAAGCCTTTTGGGTGCACTGTGCATTGAGTGCGTGTCTGTGGGCTGGAATAACCGCGCACTTTCTGATACGCGTTGGGGGGGGAATTTTGAGTGAAATTCTCCTCCTCCAACTCAGAATTTAGCTTTTGACAGGTAAGGTTGGGCCAATTTTGGTACCTTCAAGACAAATTGATTAAAAAGAAATGCTCTCTAAGCCCAAATAAAGTGGCATTTGATACCCAATCCCCAGTATGGTCGCCAATCTATCATGCTCATTTCGTCACTTGGGTGAGCAAAACAATGGCACTTGCATGCCTAGTTGGGCCTGCTAGAAAAAACAAAAGTTAGTGAGTGTATTATACAAGCCAAACATAGGTAATAAACAAATAAACAAACTAAAACAACTAAGAAAATAAAAACTAGAATGCATAAGAAACTTAGAACCATAAACAATCAACCAATGACCAAGATTGTGCCACCAATGGATAATTGTATTAGTTGGGAAAACACCGTAGAGACAAATGAGGACTTATGACACTCCTCTTCCTCCTTGGGAGGGCTCTTGAGTTCCCTAATGGAGATCTCTTCTTACAATGGGAGAAAAATGGAAAATGATGAAGAAAATAAATGTCTATGCTTTTGAGATGCAGCGGGCATACAAGGTGCATAATGCGCAGAGAAAAGAAGCCTTTTGGGTGCACAGTGCGTTGAGTGCGCGTCTATGGGCTGGAATAACCGCGCACTTTCTGATACACATCAGGGGAAATTTTTTGAGTGAAATTCTCTTCCTCCAACTCAGAATTTTGCTTTTGACAGGTAAGGTTGGGTCGCTTTTGGTACCTTCAAGACAAATTGATTAAAAATAAATTCTCTCTAAGCCCAAATAGGGTGGAATTTGATACCTAATCCCCAGTATGGTTGCCAATCTGTTGTGCCCCTTTTGTCACTTGGGTGAGGAAAACAATGGCACTTGCATACCTAGTTGGGCCTGCTAGACAAGACAAAAGTTAGTGAGTGTATTAAACAAGCCAAACACAGTTAATAAACAAATAAACAAACTAAAACGGCTAAGAAAATAAAAACTAGAATGCATAAGAAACTTAGAACCATAAACAATCAACCAATGACCAAGATTATGCCACCAACGGATAACTATATTAGTTGGAAAAACACCGTAGAGAAAAATGAGGACTTATGGGGCCCCTCTTCCTCCTTGGGAGGTCTCTTGAGTTCCCTAATGGAGATCTCCTCTTACAATGGGAGAAAAATGGAAAATGATGAAGAGAATAGGCATCGGCATTGATTTTCTTCATCATGTTGCATAGGCCCCTTGTTCACACTAAGAACCAATTGAATTTTGCCTTGAAGAAATGTTATAAATGGAGGCCATGGGTGCACTAAGAAACCAAGATATTCATAGTGTTGTTATGATGCCTCAATCATCCCTTGAGAATCCTCTTTTCTCCTTGGAGTATTTAAACGTTGCGCTTTTAGTTTTCAGTGGTTTTTTTGCATGTTAATGGTTTAAAACCCTGATTTCCTACTCCCTTATACATCATTACATATCACTCTTCCTCCCTAGATATTTCTCATCCCCATTTCCCTCCATTTCCTCCTATTTACCCTAAAAACATAACACATTGCGCTTCTGCACATTCGTTGCACTTCTGTGCTAAGTCTGTGTTTCCCCTGTTTTCCCAAAGTTTACCCTATCCCTTTCCCCTTATCAGACCAGAGTTTTCATCATGAAAACTGAAACTATGGACAATGAAAAGAAGAAATACAACAAAGGAGGTTATGTTTCCAAATTTGAATCATCCAACATGAATGAAATTGATGCCTCAGCTTTCATCAAGAAATCTTTTGAACAAGCATGTTGCCTAGGATTTTGTGAAAAGCTCCAAGAAACTAGTTTCCATGCTAAAATAACAAGCCTCTTTGCCACCTCTTTCAAAAAGGATAGGGCCAACATTGTAGGGGTGAACTTCATCATCTCAGAATATGTCATTGCTATAACTACATGCATACCTAATCATGGTGAAGTATGGTTTAAAGGAATGGATTCAAACCTAGAGCATTATAAAGAGTTTCTGAAACCATGGTGCAAAGAGTCCCCTACTCATATCTTCCCTTTCAGGCATTTTCTAGATAAATATGTGCCTCTAATGAAAACGATTATGAAGTACTTCACCTCTGAAGGGATATTTTCAAGAGTTTATCAATATCATATCAGGATGCTAATGCATTTCACTGCCAACAAACCAATGAACCTGCCTCATTACTTATGCAGAAGCCTAGTCAAAATGACTGAGAAATTACATAGCAAAAAAAAAGATCATTAGGCAAACTTGTTTCATGATGGCTTGGTGAAAGTCATTGCCTTACATCAACTATCACATTTCAACATGCCTTGGGAGGCATTTTTACAGTCGGCTTCTCTTTTTCTTGCTACTATTCAACCTATTAGTCAGGGTACTCCATCAGCACTATCAAAGCCACAAGAGGTTGGCTCTTCAAGTAAATCAGTGGCAAAGTCACCTAGATCATCAGTAGCAAAGACATCCATGATAGAGGTGACCAAAACTTACAAAAGAGGAAGAAGGCTCATGTTTACTCCTTCAAAACAACAACATGATGCACCCCTGCATGATGATGATCAGGTACACATTGAGGCTGGCATGGTAGAGCATGAGGTTCACACATTAGATGTAGATATTATCAAAGAGAAACAAGCACATATCCAAGAGATAAAAGATGACCTGGCCAAGTCTAATCACATGGTGGCTTTCCTGTTGCAAGAAAACATAGTTTTGAAAGTAAAATTGATACAACAGGATACCTCACCTGATCAGCCATCATCTAGCATGACAAAATACAAAGGTAAAGCATTGATTGTTTCAGAAAAGCAGGTTGAAGACAAGGAACCATCTCCTTCATTAGAAAAGAAAAACCTTGTTAAATTCATGGTTGTTGAGAAGGACAAATACAAAGAATGTTGCCTTGAAAAATTGAATGATCACTTGGAGGAGCTCCTCAGAAAATCCAACAAGGACACTAAACTCCAGAGACATATGGCTAGAAATTATTTCACCAGGAACATGATTTACAAAGTCAGGGTTAAGAATTTGAAGAAAAGGCTAGGGAAAACACTAAAGAGGTTGAAGGAAAGAAGAGATAGATTTTATCTCTTGTTTGAGGCTTCCTTAGTTTCTTAAAACATCACACAAGGAGTCTCCAAAACAAATTTCAGCAAATTTTGAGAATTTTTGATAAATTTTGAATTTTTGGTATTTTTGACAATTTTGGGTTTACAGAAGCACAGCGAGCTCACACTGCACTTTCTCTCAAAGTATTTAAACAATGAATTTTTTGCATGTATGAAAATCCCTTGATGTATACTTCATAGATATACACTTGGTTGGCCATGTCAACTCCTGATTTTGAAGAAAAAGCCAAAAAAAACATGCTAAAAAACAACTCTCTGCCACTTTTCCAAGACCCTTGTTGTGCTTCTGGAGTGACTTGGGGAAAATGAAGTCTTGGAAGTCTTGGAGATGAATTTTTGCAGGTTTAATGGTACATAAGTCTTCGACACACCCTCAACTACTTTCTCCAATCATCAGATAAAAAAAACAATGCTCAGAAGCCACCCAAAAGACTCCTCCAACATCACGCTACACTTCTGCGGTAATTCGTTGTGCTTCTGAGAAACATGGCAGTTTTCAAATATTTTTTAGTCAAACTCATTTTTTACTGATGTAATTCTCCATGTTATGATTTTACCTGATGTAACAAATCTCATAGGGCTGGTTAAAGTAAATTCATGTAAATTTGATGAGATTTAATGCTTGTAAAAGTAAAAAAGGTCAATTGAGCTAAAGTTGGGAGTTTGTTCTAACTTCCCTAACTTTGTGTCTAGTTAGAGATATTCTTGTATTCAACTTCTATCATAAGGGATTCGGCCCCTTAGATAAGGAAATATTGTTTTCATCTATATGTACACCCAAGGAAGTCAAACAAAGGGTTGGATACTTGTAGTTCATAACTTTTGGAGCTGGTATATATTGGTTTTTGCATAAATATAACAGGCAGTTGCAACTACTTTCAATGGATTCGTGTGTTGTGGTCAGTGGCTTTGTTTTCTTCCACATCCAATTGATTAATATACCATCTATGATTTTTCCTGTGCTATATCTCTTAAGTTATTGAACATAATTCATTAGCTTAATGCTCTGTTTGGTTGAGGTTAGCATTTGAATGTTTATTTCTTCTGTAAGTGAATTCATGTTTCATGCTCACTTACTCTCTTTCATTTAGTTTCCTCCTTACCATACTGCAAAAATAGATTCATTTGGGACATTTATTACATATACATTGCCCCTTTTAGATCCCTGCAACCGATTTTAAGACCCATTGGCCTAGCTCCATGATTTCATGATCCTGGTCCAACAAACCTATAAACTCAAAACCTCACTGAGCTGAATACTTAGTCTAATATATTTTTCCTTCTTCAGTCACCTTATTGACTGTGATCATTGAGAGAGCCCTCTCTGATTTGGTAGTGCTAGATACCAGATCAAAATATTGGTTTGAGGTTACCTCTATTGGTCTCCTTTTCAGCCTTGGGAGAACTAGTGAAGTAATAACACATACCATACCATACCATTGCATACCATGCCATACCATACCATAACATACAATTGTCAATGCATACCATACAATGGAAAGGCAATGCATATCATACCATGCATAACACGAATGGTATACCATACAACACGAGGCAATGGTATGGTATGCCATACCATACCATACCATACCATACAATGGTAAGGCAATGCATACCATACAATGGAAAGGCAATGCATACCATTGCCATTGCCTTTTCATACCATTGTGAATGCATACCATTGTCAATGTATACCATACCATACCATACCAATGCATACCATACCATACAATGGCAAGGAAATGCATATCATACCATGCATAACACGAATGGTATACCATACCATACAAGGAAATGGTATAACATACAAGCCAATGCATACAATTTCTATTGCCTTTTCATACCATTTCCAATGCATACCATACCATACCATACCAATGCATACCATACAATGGAAAGGCAATGCATACCATACCATGCATAACACGAATGGCATACCATACCATACAAGGAAATGGTATGGTGTGCCATACCATACCATACCAATGTTAATGCATACTATTGCATACCATTGCCAATGCATACCATACAATGCAAAGGCAATGCATACCATTGCCAATGCATAAAGTTGTAATTGCCTTTGCATACCATTACCAATGTATACCATACCATACCATACCATACCATATCATACCATTGCCAATGCATACCATACAATGGCAAGGCAACGCATATAATACTATGCATAACACAAATGGTATACCATACCATACAAGGCAATGGTATGGTATGCCATACCATACCATGGTATGGTATGGAATGGCTAGGCAATGCATACCATACCATACAATACCATACAATGGCAAGGCAATGCACACCATACCATACAATGCATAGCATACCATACCATACCATTTCCAATGCATACCATACAATTGCAAGGAAATGCGTACCATACAATGGAAAGGCAATGCATACCATTGCCAATGCATAAAGTTGTCAATGCATACCATTCGCATTGCCTTTGCAAACCATTGTCAATGCATACCATTGCCCATGCATAGCATAACATAGCATCCCATACCATACCATTGCCAATGCATACCATACAATGGCAAGGCAATGCATACCATACCATACCATACCATACAATGCAAGGCAAGGCATACCATACCATACCATTTTCAACCCCCTTTCATTTAATGATAACTTGTTTTAAAAGTTGTTATATTGGTCCTGTTGTAACTTTGTTAATATCATTTATTGGCTTGGTGATTACACAAGCCAAAAATGCCCAACAAAGTGTTCTTGAATATCAGCCTCCTCTTTAAAAATTGCATTATGCCTCATTGACCAAAACCCTAGTGTCATAGATACTCCAACAAATGGTTTTTCGGTCCACGAAATGATAGCAGAGGAGCCCCACTAGCTGAAAACTGGTGCTTCAGATCCAATGCAACTGACGGTTTGTGCATCCAAGTCTTGATTTGAGTTTTATCGTGAGTTTCAACTTGCCTCCTCAAGCCATTCAAGAACATGTGGTCAATTTGGTTTGGGGGTATAAAATCCAAACCGAGCATCATAACAAAATTTCGTCAGCTCCTGCAAGTATGTTTGGCCAAGGCCCACGCGACTACACTAGAAAAAAATACTTGACATAGTGTTCTTGAAAATCGACCTCCTCTTCAGAAATTGCACTATGCCTCATTGGCCAAAACCCTAGTGCTGGAGATGCTCCAACAAACGGTTTTTCGATCAATGTAATTACAACGTAGGGGGCCCAATAACTTAAACTTGGTGCTTTAGATCCAATGCAACTGACGATTTGTGCATCCAAGTCCCTATTTGAGTTTTATCATGAGTTGCAACTCACCTCCTCAAGTCATTCAAGGACATGTGGCCAATTTGGTCTAGGGGCATAAAATCCAAACCGAGCAGCATAACAAAGTTTTGTAAGCTCCCGCAAGTCTGTTTGGCCAAGGCCCTCACGAATACACTAGAAAAATATTATCGGCATATTGTTCTTGAAAATCGACCTCCTCTTCATAAATTGCACTATGCCTCATTGACCAAAACCCTAATGCTGAAGATACTCCAACAAATGGTTTTTGGATCGACACAATGATAATGTAGGGGCCCCACTCACTGAAAACCGATGCTCTGAATCCAATGAAACTGACGGTTCATGCATCTGAGTCTCGGTTTGAGTTTTATCATGAGTTTCAACTCGCCTCCTCAAGCCACTCAAAGAAATGTGGCTTATTTGGTCGGGGGGCATAAAATCCAAACCAAGCAACATAATGGACTTCTGTAAGCTCCCACAAGTATGTTTAGCCACCTTACACCACTCTACTTCTTTAGCCACCTAAATTCATGCCTAATATCCTTGTTCATGGATACAACCATCTATGATACTCTTTATTGAATTTACGGTCTTTATTATGTGTGACACAACTCAAATTTCTTTGTATGTTGAGTATGTACCAACATGTCCCCCATCAAAATGAAGGGACCAACAAGATTAGACCACACTTTTTGACTCAACCTTGAGTCAATTCTATCTTGTTTCCCCAAATGAAGTGCCCAACTCTGGGATAAACATTGAGATAAACATATCCTAGCCCATTAACTCACACCTAATCATGCACTTTACCAGCACATATGATAGGTAAACTGAAGATAGGTTTGACCCACCATAAGCAACAGTGAACATGTTGTTTATATGTACATATTAGATCTAGTTTGGAGAGTGTAAGTTCCTTAGATTGTTATTTCCAACATGAGAGACTAAGATCCTTATTGATATTTCTTCATCATACATCTGTGTTCCTATTGTTATCTAATACCTTGATCTTGTACAAATGACCTATTTATCTAATAGTTGGTCACACAGAAAACCAATTGTTTCTTCTATGTTGTCAAGTACCCTTGTGGCACAACACCTATGGTGAGAAAAATAATTATGTCATTCAAATAATTTGGTACTATGTCATGACACCAAACATGCACTATGTCACATGTTCTCAAAGTTGAGACCCTGTGAGATAAACCCATTGCATTATATCTTGACTACCAAGGAAATTTGGCAGGAAGTTCATACTTGGTGCAATATAAACACCATCAACACATACATATTTGACTTCTTCTTCTTTCTAAAGAAGAATAAAAGTGAAGACAATGATTAATTACAAAGGGTTCTCATCATGGTCCATGACTCACTACTCCTCCTGACCTTTATTTCACAAAAGAAACACAAAGACCTGATAGAAGGCAACTCACCAAGTCATGCAGTTGGGGTGGGATAATTATATATAGCCATGATGCCCACCAAGATAGCAATCCAAATGCCCAATGTCATCATAGTGAAAAAACTGAGTTGGATAGGGGATGAAGTGGTATAGGGGGCCCTCCCCAAGAAGCCACAAACCATTCCATGACCAATTTTTCCCCACCCAAACATAGATGCCCAAGTGATTCCCTCAAAAACCCCAGAGAGTTGCACCTCAACTTTACCTATAGTGTGCGACCTTAAACATTCTCTCCCTACACCGCCATTAATGGCACAACCATCGGCCCAACAAAACGTGGTTGACCTCACACATGAGGACCAACCCCAATCACAGATGGACATCACAACCTTAGGGGATAAAAACATAACGAAGCAACATTTTTGAGTTTTGTGAGATGATACAAGATTGTTTAGGCATGGACTAGGTGACCACATTGTCCATCCACTCCCAAGGCATGATTTCATAAATTGGACCCCTTAATCCAAATGTTGCATTGCTTCAAACTGAGCAAAACACTAGTTCTTGAAATCAATGAGTAAAGCAACGTTTGAGGCATGGAACCTGGAAGTGAGGGGTTCTCTAGCTGAAATCCTATCCCTGTAATCCATAAGAGTCAATGGTTCCTCAATCCGAGTCTTGGTATTCATTTTATGCCCATTTCCAAGTCGCATCCCAAACCATTTCAGGGACTCTTGGCTAATTCCTCTTTAGGGCATAAAAACTTAACGGAGCAACATTTTTTAGTTTCATGAGATGTTGCAAGATTCTTTAGGCATGGACTAGGTGACCACATTGTCCATCCAATCTCGAGGGATGGTTTCATAAATTGGATCCCTAAATCCAAATGTTGCATTACTTCTTACTAGGCAAAACCCTAGTTCTCAAAATCGATGAAAAAAAATACTTCTGAGGCATCGGACCTGGGAGTGAGGGGTGCTACAGTTGAAATCCTATGCCAGGAATCCAACAAAGACAACAATTCCTTAATTTGAGTCTTTTTTTTTTATATGCCCAATTGCAAGTCGCTTCCCAAATCATTTCGAGGACTTTTGGCCAATACCTCCTTGGAGGATAAAAACCTAACGGAGCAACATTTTTGAGTTTTGTGAAATGATACAAGATTTTTTAGGCATGGACTAGGTGACCACATTATCCATCCGCTCCTGAGGCATAACTTCATAAATTGGACTCCTTAATCCAAATCTTGCAATGTTTCAAACTGAGCAAAACACTAGTTCTCAAAATCCATGAGTAAAGCAAATTTTGAGGCATGGCACTCAGGAGTGAGAGGTGCTCTAGTTGAAATCCTATCCCAATAATCCATTGGAATCGATGGTTCCTCAATCTGAGTCCCTCTTTTCATTTTATGCCCAGTTGCAAGTCACCTCCCAAACCATTTCAAGGACTCTTGCCAATTCCTCCTTAGGGCATAAAAACCTAATAGAGAAACACTTTTTAGTTTCATGAGATGCTACAAGCTTGTTTAAGCATGGACTAGCTGAACACATTTTCCATCCAGTTCTGAGGGATGGTTTCATAAATTGGACCCCTAAATCCAAATGTTTCATTGCTTCTTACTGAGCAAAACCCTAGTTCTCAAAATTGATGAAAAAAACAACTTCTGAGGCATGGGACCCAAGAGTGAGTGGTGCTATAGCTGAAATCCTATGCTAGGAATCCAACAGAGATAAAGGTTCCTCAATATGAGTGTCGGTTTTCTTTATATGCCCAGTTGAAATTCACATCCCAAACCATTTCAAGGACTCTTGGCCAATACCTCCTTGGGAGATAACAACCTAATGGAGCAACATTTTTAAGTTCCATGAGATGATATAAGATTTTTTAGGCATGGACTAAGTGACCACATTGTCCATATTCTTGTAATTCATGGTTTCATAAATTGAACCCCTTAATCCAAATGTTTCATTGTTTCAAACTAAGCAAAACACTAGTTTTTGAAATCCATGAGTAAAGCAACTTTTGAGGCATGGAACCCAGGAGTGAGGGGTGCTCTAGCTTAAATCATATCCTAGTAGTGCATTGGAGTCAATGGTTCCTTAATCTGAGTCTCGATTTTCATTTTATTCCTAGTTGCAAGTCGCATCCCAAACCATTTCAAGGACTCTTGGCCAATTCCTCCTCAGGGCATAAAAACCTAACATAGCAACATTTTTGAGTTTTGTGAGATGCTACAAGCTTGTTTAGGCATGGACTAGGTGACCACATTGTCCATCTTCTCCCAAGGCATGGTTTCATAAATTGGACCACTTAATCCAAATGTTGCATTGCTTCGAACTGAGAAAAACCCTAGTTCTCAAAATCGATGAAAAAAATAACTTTTGAGGGATGGGACCCTAGAGTGAGGGGTGCTCTAGTTGAAATCCTATGCCAAGAATCTAACGGAGATGATGGTTCCTCAATACGAGTCTCAGTTTTTTTTTTATGCCCAATTGCAATTTGTATCCTAAACCATTTCAGGGACTCTTGGTCAATTCCTCCTAAGGGCATAAAAACCTAACAGAACATTTTTGAGTTTCATGAGATGTTGCAAGCTTGTTTAGGCATGGAATAGGTGACCACATTGTCCGTCCACTTCCAAGGGATGGTTTCATAAATTGTACCCCTAAATCCAAATGTTGCATTACTTCTTACTGATCAAAACCCTAGTTCTCAAAATCGATGAAAAAAACAACTTTTGAGGCATGGGACCCATGAGCGAGAGGTGTTGTAGCTGAAATCTTATTCCAAGAATCCAACAGAGACAATGATTCCTCAATCCAAGTCTCAGCTTTTGTTATATCCCTAGTTGCAAGTCGCATCCCAAACCATTTTGGGGACTCTTGGCCAATACCTCCTTGGGGGGTAGAAACCTAACAGAGAAACATTTACGAGTTCCGTGAGATCTTATAAGCTTGTTTAGGCATAGACTAGGTGACCACATTGTCCATCTTCTTGCGAGGTATGGTTTCATAAATTGGACCCCTTATTCCAAATGTTGCATTACTTCAAATTGAGCAAAACACTAGTTTTTCAAATACATGAGTAAAGCAACTTTCGAGGCATGGAACCCGGGAATGAGGGGTGCTCTAGCTGAAATCCTATCCTAGTAATCCATCGAAGTCGATGGTTCCTCAATCCGAGTCTCGGTTTTCATTTTATGCCCAGTTGCAAGTCGCATCCCAAACCATTTCAAGGACTCTTGGCCAAATCCTCCCCATGGCATAAAAACCTAACGAAGAAGCATTTTTGAGTTCCATGAAATGCTACAAGCTTGTTTAGGCATGGACTAGGTGACCACATTTTCCATCCACTCTCGAGGCACAATTTCATAAATTGGACCCCTTAACCCAAATGTTGCATTGATTCAAATTGAGCAAAACACTAGTTCTCAAAATCCATGAGTAAAGAAACTTTCGAGGCATGGCATCCAGGAGTGAGGGGTGATCTAGCTGAAATCCTATCCTAGTAATCCATCGAAGTCAATGGTTCCTCAATCTGAGTCTCATTTTTCATTTTATGAACCATTACAAGTCGCATCCCAAACCAAGGACTCTTGGACAATTCATACCCAGGGCATAAAAACCTAACAGAGAAACATTTTTGAGTTTCGTGAGATGCTACAAGATTGTTTAGAAATGGACTAGGTGACAACATTTTCCATCCACTCCCAAGGGGTGGTTTCATAATTTGGACCCCTAAATCCAAATGTTTCATTGCTTCTTACTAAGAAAAACCCTAGTTCTCAAAATCAATGAAAAAAACAACTTCTGAGGCATGGGACCCAGGAGTGAGGGGTGTTGTAGCTGAAATCATATGCTAGGAATCCAAGAGAGACGACGATTCATCAATATGAGTCTCATTTTTTGTTATATATCAAGTTTCAAGTTGCATCCCAAACCATTTCAAGGACTCTTGGCCAATACCTCCTTGTTGGATAAAACCCTAACATAGCAACATTTTTGAGTTCTCTGAGTTGTTACAAGCTTTTTTAGGCATGTACTAGGTAACCACATTGTCCATCCACTCCCGAGGCATGATTTCATAATTGGACCCCTTAATCCAAATTTTGTATTACTTCAATCTGAGCAAAACACTAGTTTTCAAAATCCATGAGTAAAGAAACTTTCGAGGCATGGTACCCAAGAGTGAGGGGTGCTCTAGCTAAAATCCTATCCCAGTAATCCATCGAAGTATATGGTTCCTCAATATGAGTCTCGATTTTCATTTTATGCCCAGTTGAAAGTCACGTCCCAAACCATTTCAGGGACTCTTTGCCAATTCCTCCTCAGGGCATAAAAACCTAACAGAGCAAAATTTTTGAGTTTCGTGAGATGATGCAAGCTTGTTTAGTCATGGAATAGGTGACCACATTGTCCATTCACTCTCGAGGCATAGTTTCATAAATTGGAGCCCTTAATCCAAATGTTGCATTGCTTCAAACTGAGCAAAACACTAGTTTTCAAAATCCATGAGTAAAGCAACTTTCGAGGCATGGCGCATGGGAGTGGGGGATGCTCTAGCTTAAATCCTATCCCAGTAATCCATCGAAGTCAACGGTTCCTCAATCTGAGTCTTTGTTTTTGTTTTAATCCCAGTTGCAATTCGCATCCCAAACCATTTCAGAGACTCTTGGCCAATTCCTCCTCACGGCATAAAAACTTAACATAGCAACATTTTTTAGTTTCGTGAGATGATGCAAGATTTTTTAAGCATGGAATAAGTGAACACATTTTCCATCTACTCCTGGGGCATGATTTCATAAATTGGACTCCTAAATCCAAATGTTGTATTGCTTCTTACTGAACAAAACCCTAGTTCTCAAAATAGATGAAAAAAACAACTTCTGAAGCATGGGACCCTGGAGTGAGGGGTGCTCTAGCCAAAATCCTATGCTAGGAATCCAATGGAGACAACCGTTCCTTAATACAAGTCTTCATTTTCATTATATTCCCAGTTGAAAGTCACATCCCAAACCATTTCAGGGACTCTTGTCCAATAACTCCTTGGGGGATAAAAACCTAACATAGCAACATTTTTTAGTTCTGTGAGATGCTACAAGCTTGTTTAGGCATGGACTAGGTGATCACATTTTATATCATACCCAATGGCAAGAAAATTTATATCATACCATACATAACACAAATGGTATACCATACTATACAGGGCAATGGTATGGTATGCTATGGTATGCAATGCCTAGGCAATGCATACCATATTATACCATACCATAGCATACCATACAATGGCAAGGCAATGCACACCATACCATAAAATGCATACCATACCATACCATACCATTTCCAATACATACCATACAATTGCAAGGCAATGCATACCATACAATGGCAAGATAATGCATACCATTGCCAATGCATAAAGTTGCCAATGCATACCATACCATACAATGCATATCATACCATACCATACCATACAATGCAAGGCAAGGCAAGGCATACCATACCATTTTCAACCTCCTTTCATTTAATGATAACTTGTTTTAAGGGTTGTTATATTTGTCCTGTTGTAACTTAGTTAATATCATGTATTGGCTTGGTGATTACACAAGCCAAAAACACCCAACATAAAAACACCCAACATAGTGTTCTTGAATATCAACCTCCTCTTCATAAATTGCATTATACCTCATTGACCAAAACCCTAGTGTCATAGATACTCCAACAAATGGTTTTCTGGTCCATGAAATGATAGCGGATGGGCCCCACTAGATGAAATTCGATGCTTCAGATCCAATGTAACTAATGGTTCGTGCATCCAAGTCATAATTTGAGTTTTATTGTGAATTTCAACTTGCCTCCTCAATCCATTCAGGGACATGTGGTCAATTTGGTCTGGGGGCATAAAAAACAAACTGAGCAGCATAATGAAGTTTCGTCAGCTCCTGCAAGTCTAATTGGCCAAGGCCCACGCGACTACACTAGCCAAAAAGACCTGTTCTTGAAAATCAACCTCCTCTTCAGAAATCGCACTATGCCTCATTTACCAAAACCCTAGTGCTGGAGATATTCCAACAAACGGTTTGTTGAACGATGTCATGATAGCGTAGGGGCCCCAATAGCTGAAACCTGGTGCTTTCTATCCAGTTCAGCTAATAATTCATGCATCCAAATCCCGCGTTGAGTTTTATCATGAGTTGCAATTCACCTCCTCAAGTCATTCAAGGACATGTGGCCAATTTGGTCCGGGGCATAAAATCCACACCGAGCAGCATAACAAAGTTCCTTGAGCTCCCATAAATCTATTTGTCCAAGGCCCCCGTGACTACACTATCCAAAAATGACCGACATAGTGTTCTTTAAAATCAACCTCCTCTTTAGAAATTGTTTAGCCACCTTACACCACTCTACTTCTTTAGCCACCTAAATTCATGACTAATATCCTTGTTCATGGA
>CBVK0100729080.1:0-27174 GCA_900067695.1 Picea abies
AGGTGTGGCACCAAGGAAGGTTGGTTTTCTCCCGGTTAAGGGTTTCCAACATAAATCTCTCGGTACTATGTGTATGAGCCATTGATTAATTTATGTTTTTCTTAAGAATCTAAATGCATTGCTTTACTTCACAGGTTTAAAACTTACATCATCTACTCCAAATTGCTTTCATTGCACCTTGACCTACACGATGACCCAATTCCAGAGCAATGTCTCTTTCCTGTCCAGAATGCGTTGAGGCTTAGGTTGTAATTCTCCTTCTGGTTCCACCTATATCACAATCCAATCAATAACATGATTAGAATCATGAATATACTTCTTTAATAAGGATACATGGAACACATTGTGAGCTTTAACAATAGGTGTAGAGCAAGTCTATATGCCACTAGTCCCATTCTTTCCAGGACTTCAAATGGTCCACAATAGCGGGGCGCTAACTTGGCACAAGTTTCCACTATCAGATAGATATTCTTGGGTTTCACTTTGATATACACATGATCCCCCACATTAAATTCCTTATGAGTTTTTTTTCTATCTGCATAGATTTTTTGTTTGTCCTGGGCTGCTTTTAAATTTTTCCTTATTTTGATCACTTCTTGTTCCATTTTTCTTAATAGGTCTGGTCCAAGTGTGATATTATCCACTAGATTGTCCCAACTAATTGAAATTCTACACGTTATTCCATATAAAGCCTCAAATGGGCTCATCTTCAATGATTCTTGATAACCATTATTATAGGAAAACTCTACCAATAGTTGATATTCTTCCCACTATTTGGGTTGATGCATGGCATGCATCCTTAACATGTCTTCTGACACTTTATTTACCCTCTTGGTCTATCTATCTATTTGAGGATGGTAGGATGTGGTGAATTCCAATTGTCTTCCAAAGCCCACAAATAAGATTTTCCAGAAATTCGATGTGAAATTCACATCTCTGTTTGAAATAATGGTCTTGGGAATACCGTGCAATCTGAAAAATTCTTTCATAAAGACATCAACAACATTTATAGTTTTAAAAGTGGACTTAATTGGAATAAAATGGGTTTCCTTGCTCAACTTATCCACCACTACCATGATTGCATCATCTTGCTTAGTTGTTTTTGGCAATCCTATGATGAATTCCATGGAGATAATCTTCCACTTCCATTCTAGAATTTGTAATAGTTGCAATAATATTGTAGGGTGCTTATGTTCAACTTTGACTTGTTGACACTCTAGGAACTTTGCAATGTACTCTACAATGTCCTTTTTCATTCATGGCCAATAATATAGTTGCCTAATTATTTTTATCATTTTCTAATAACGAGGATGACCCACATAAGCTCTCCTATGAAACTCATCCATAATGAGATGTTTCAGCTCTGTTGAATAAGGTACATACAATATGTTGTTATACAACAATACATCATTTGTTGTAAGTTGATATTCCTCATACTTCTTCATGTTTGGCTCTTTGTACAAGATTTATTTTACCACATTGAAATGTGTATCACCTTGCAAGAGAATTTTGATTCTTTGTTTAATGTCAGACTCACACATGCTCACTACTACTAAGTGTATTGTTTGTAAACTTCAACTGAGTGCATCTTCCACTCGACTTTCCTTTCCTTTAATATGTTTGATCTAAAAATCAAAGTCATTGATCAGTGCCATCCACATGGCCTATCTAACATCTCGTCTTGGTTGATCAAATAGGTATTCCAATCCATAATGATCTATCATCAAGGCAAATCTTCTTCCAAGCAGGTAATGTCTCCACATCTTTAACGTATGCACAATGGCTGCAAGCTCTAAGTCATGGGTAAAATATCGTTGCTCATGGTCAATTATATTCCTTGATTCATAGCAAATCATAGGTCGCTCTTACGTAAGGACTCCACCAAGTCCTTCCTTGCAAGCATAAGTGCAAACCAAGAAACATTTTTTAGGGTCTATGATCTTTAAAACAAGGGCATTGCTCAAGAAGTGTTTCATCTTTTGAAATTTGGCCTCACATTCTGCTGACCATGCAAAATTCATCCCTTTTCTCTATAATGAGGTAATGGGATGACCAATCTTGGAAAATCCCTAAATAAACCTCATGTAATATCCATCTAATCCCATAAATGATCTCACCTCAGTTACATTCCAAGGGGCTAGCCAATCCATGATTTCCTTGATCATTTGAGGATCTACAACAACTCCCTCTTATGATATTATGTGACCCAAATATTGGATCTCCTTCAGGAAGAAGTTGCACTTTCTATATTTGGTGTATAGTTGGTGATATCTTAGTACCTGTAACACCAATTGAATATTCTCCTCGTGTTCTTTCTTGTTCTTGGAATATACCAAGATATCGTCAATGAACACAAGAAAAAACTTATCCAAATATTTTCTAAGAATATTGTTCATCAAACACATAAAGGTGGTTGATGCATTGGTAAGCCCAAAAGGCACCACCATAAAATCATAGTGTCCATATCTTGTTCTAAAAATTTTCTTGTGGATGTCTTCATTCTTAATCCTAACCTGATGATATCTCGATCTCAAGCCAATTTTTGAAAAGATTGTAGCTCCTTTGAGTTGATAAAAAATATCATCAATTCTAGGCAATGGGTTATTCTTGATGATCATCTTGTCCAATTGCCAGTAGTCGATACACAACCACAAGGTACCATCTTATTTCTTTACAAACAACAATGGTACCCCCCATGGGGATACACTCGGTCTGATATACCCCTTATCCATAATTTCTTTTAACTGCACCTTTAATTCTACCAGCTCTGGTGTACTCATTATGTAGGGTAATTTTGATGTTGGTACTTCTCCTGGTACAAGATATATATAAAAATAAATATATCGCTTAGGGAGAATTCCAAGTACCTCCTTCGAGAACACATCTTTAAATTCCCACAACACTGGGTGGTCCTCAATCTTCAACTCGTTATTCTTTGTTGCATTGATTACTTGTATTGCATACAAGGGACACCCTTTTCGACTAAACTTAATGAGTTGCAGTGTTAATATATGCCTCACAGATACATGCTTTTGAATGACTTAAAACACCCTCATGTTGCCTTCATTGTCTTCACATTCCAAGGTCTTGTCATGGCAATTCAATCTTGCTTTATGGAAAGCTAACCAGTACATTCCTATCAGCACATGATATGACCCTAAAGGTAAGAATTTTAAGGCTTATAATGTGTGTAGTCCACTCATTTCTAACAGACATGCCTCTATCACTTATGTTATCTTTCATTTAGTCCTTATGGCTAACTGAACCAACCAAAATTTAGCGTTCTTTTTCCTATTTAAAGCACATGCTTAAAAAACTTGGGGAGAAACATAACTAAGGTTAGAACCAAGGTTAATCAAAATAAAAATGGGTTGTTTGGAAATTATACCTTCCAAATCCACCAAAAAAGCTTGGTGGTATGCTTGTCGATTCTCAATAGTTGCATAGATTATCGACACATTCTTGGCCACATCATTGACCATATTAGCCTCTTGAACATGGTAAACTTTTTTATTGTCACGATGTTTGTCAAGGTAATCTCTCAATAGATGTGACTCTCCACAACCCCCAACATTGTAGAGGTCCTTTATTTTTCTCTTCTACTTTCTCTCTTACTTTCCCTATTGGCCTATTCCCACTTTAGGATGAAAAATTTTGTTGGTGCATACTTCTGGTCGAATGACCGAACTAAGCACCTATTTTCAAATTCTTATATTGGGATGGTTTAAACCCCTTCCTATGGAATCAGGGCTTATCTTTTCTCTTCTAATCCTTAATAGGATCATGCCTATGCTTGGATTGGTCATAGCAACACTTAGCCTTTCAAGTCGTATCCTCCAAGGTCTTAGGCTCGTCAAACTCAATCCTATCTTAATAGGACTATGGTAATCCACTTGCTGATGTTGGTGGTAGCATCGAATAGATACTTTTTCATTGGCATGTGTCTAGCATGTGGAAGTCATCAAAGAATCTTCTAGTCTTGAGTTTACTTTAGTTAAAAGGAATTAATTAAAGTAAGATTGTATTTAGTAGTGAATTGAGTTATTTAAGGAACATGCATAGCATGCAGCATGTAATCTAAATATTAAGTGAGTGTGAAAAGTAATCTCAACCATAGATCACTTTGAATATTATAAATAGATTGTAACTCATGATTATAAAAGCAAGGCTAGGAGAAGGAGGAAGGCACTTTTGTTGAGGGAGTCGACATAGTCGGGACTTTGAGAGGAAATCACTTTTGATGAGAGATCAAAGTGAGAAAATTTTGACCAGAGGTCGAGGTCGAGAGACTTTGGTGAGAGACCAAGGTTGAGGATAGAAAAGAAGGAATTTTGCAGCCTTCTAATTCTATCAAGAAGGAGTCATGGTACGAGATGACCATGCAAGATGCTCGGGAGAAGGAGGCTTCTAGAAGCATGTTCAAAGGCAGTGAGTGTTTGGAGACAGGTCATACCATCATGGAATGGATAAATTCTATGTCAGAGAGAAAAACCAATCAGGTATATTGGAGAGAAGGCATGGTAGCAGATCTGGTAGTGAATATTGAGCCAACTCCAGGTGGGAGAAGTACCTTCCTCTCTAAGAGGGAGTGTTGATGTTGGTGGTAACATCAGAAAAGTACTTCCACATTGGCATGTGTTTATCATGTGGAAGTCGTCAAAGAATCTTCTAGTCTTGAGTTTACTTTAGTTAAAAGGAATTAATTAAAGTAAAATTTTATTAGTGAATTGAGCTATTTAAGGAACATGCAGCATGTAATCTAAATCTTAAGTGAGTGTGAGAATTAATATCAATTGTAAATCACTTTGAATATTATAAAATGATTGTAACTCGTGATTATAAAAGCAAGGCTAGGAGAAGGAGTAAGACACTTGTGTTGAGAGAGTCGACACAGTCAGGACTTTGAGAGGAAGTCACTTTTGATGAGAGATCAAAGTGAGAGAATTTTGACGAGAGGTCGAGGTCAAGAGACTTTGGTGAGAGACCAAGGTTGAGGATAGAAAATAAGGAATTTTTCTAGTGTGAGGAGTGTAGGAGCAAAGAAGGACTTTGTCTTACACTAGAGTCAGGAGATCTCACAGGTTGGGTGAAGATATTTTATCCAAGTATTGATCAGAGGGTTGAATCAAAAAGGACAATGATTCAAGATCTTGATAGGTGGAGAAGGAATTCCATCTAGAGGTCATACAGGTCAAGGAGGAGAGAGAGTAGAAGCAGCCACAGGTGGGTTTCAGTCAACTGAAGCCACGGGAAAAGTTAGATCGTATGGACTTTTTGTACATATACATGATTCACAGTGGGTCAAATCACGTATATACGAATATCACAAGAGGGAGAATCATGTATGCCTTGGGAAACATGTCAAAACAAGTCATAGAATAGCACAAGAGTTTCTAAGTTTGTCTGCAGTGTATAATTCTCTCAGTGGGCCATTTTCCCTTTTACAGGAGCCATGATTTGACCTTAATAAAAGCATCATTGGATCGGTTTTCCCTCCTGGGTTTTTCTAGGGGCTTATAATCAAAAATATTGGTGTTCTTATGTTCTTTATTTGGTTTCCTATTTTATGCTTCCATTGCATGTTTAGTTGATTACTCAACATGATTTTAGTAGATAAATTTATTTTATTTTGAGCTAATTTTCTGGTGTTGAGTAGAGTGGTAAAATATCATCATGGTATTAGTACATAGCAAGGGTTGAATCCGCTGGAAAATCAACACCACTGAGGAAGCATTGTATCCTTGCTTTATCATCCTTGAGGTAAGGAACATACCTCAACAACTCTAATAACCTCTTGGAATAAGCATTCATGGTAAGTTGTCCCAACTTATGTTCATGGAACTCCTTTTCTTACCATCATAATACTTATCTGATGAATATGCCTTTCTGAAATATTTCTCAAACTACTTCCAGGTCAGCTTGCTTTCCTTTAATCCCTTTACTTCCTTGAGGTATTCCCACCATATGGAAGCTCCTCCCTTCATATTGAAAATGGATATATTTTCATTTGTATTTTTCTAGTAATTATGCACTCGAAAATACTTCCTCAATCCCAACAACCAAGCCTTGGCCTCTTCTCCTTTCTTGATTTCTCCATCAAAGGTAGGTGTATTTTCCTTCTTGAATTCTTCTGTTAGAGAAATTTATGATTGTGTCTTAGTTTTCTTCTTGGGAACACTTGACCCAATGTCACTGCTAGATGGTTCCTCTATAATGGTATTTCCATTAGATAACTCTGTGGAAGTATCTCCACTAACTCTACTTCTCTTAACATCTTTGTGCCTTTTCCTAGAAGAAATCCTTCCCACATTATTGTGAGTTGGTCCATGCTTCTGGACATTGAAAGGGATCTACAACTTCTCAAATTGTCGCAGTCCTGCATTGTTATTGGTTGGACCTTGTTGAAAATGCTTTTGAATCTCAAACAAACTCTATAGTAATACTACATTCAACTCTTCTAGCTCAGCCTGAGCTCTCATGAGCCTTTCATTGTCCTCCTTCAGACTCCTTATTGTGGCTACTAAATCTGGAGGGGTTTCTCTGGCCCTCATTCCATCATATTCTTCATCTAAAAAATGTGAGGTTTCATCCATACTATGTTGCACTATTCCCTTCTATTTCTCTTTTCAATACATCCTACATGTTGAAAACAATGAAACTATGTTAGAAATTACATATCAAAATCATATGTATAAAACTCCTGGCCTTGTCAAGCATCAATTTGCTTTAACAATCCCAAACCAAGATTCCATTTCTATTGTCAGTCCTACTCAGAACTATTGTTAGCACTCATTAGCATAGTTAAATTATTCAAAATAAAACATAGAGTTTCATCATACAAAATTTGGCAACACTCATTCATCCTTGGTGACCCATTCAAGCCTAGAGTTTCAACTCTACTCTGATGCCACTTTATAACATACTTGAACCCCTAAACCCTATGTAATATGGTGGGATGTCAAAATTCCTCCATTCACTATACTTTGGGTGTCGAGCATTATGCCCTTCTTCACAACCTCACTCCCACATGGCAGTCACATCCACTCCTTCCATGTCATCTGCACCAGGGTATATGATGTTGTGTGTGTTATCATGGCAGTGACATGTTCATAATTGTAACTCTCCCTCAGAAAAATTTGGTGGGATGCGACCATACAAACCAGGAAAAAAACTTTCCCAATTAAACAACTTGAATTCACTCAGCTTGGGCTATATCAACAGCTAGCAGTGAGTCGATATCCCTTCCATCGGGAAAATAGGTTATGCAACATGCAATCCATTCCTTGATCTAACTTTTCTGACAACCTCAATACCAATGGATCATGTTGGATATGTGTTATATTCTTTGCATGACTATGGGTGATTTTTCGATGGTCCTCAGTTTTTTGGCGGTCCTCGGTTTTTGTGTCCATTTTTGGGTAGTCCTCGGTTTTTTTGTCCATTTATGGGCGGTTTTTCGGCACATGGTTTTTCGCCGATGGTTTTCTATTTTCGGTTAAGGAATTAGGATTGTTGACTAATCCAAGTCATTGGATTAGGATTTTTTATGTTGTTGGCTCCTATATGTATATTGTATTGTAAACAATGTATGAGGTGAATGAATATAAAATATGTTAGTTTTCCTGGTTTGGATTTCCAGGGGAAAAATCTCTTTGTAATGTGTGAATTTTCCATTGTGTATTTTTTGTTCTTTTATTGAAAATATGTTTGCGGTAAAATATTGTATGAGGTTAAAATCTACAAATCCAACGGTTAAGGACTAGGAAAAATCAATGGTCTTGATTCACTTAGAACCCATGAACTATTGGACAGGTGGGGTCTCCACCGAGATCTATGGGTGAGATCTCATCAAATTAGCTAGCAAGAAGATCAACGGTCCCCACCCTCATGGGCCTCCACCATTGAAAATACTAACTCTCCACACCTTGTGATTTTCCTGAATAGTTCTTCTCAAATGGGAATATTCTGACAAATCCGACAGTCATTGAACCCTCTCATCTAACGGACAGGAATCTATCGAATCCTAGATCCGCTCAATAGTTAACCAACATTACCACTTCAACTGGATTCTCCCATCGGGCTAGATACTTATTAGATCCAACAGCTCAAATCTCAGCAGATGAAACGTTGATAGATCTGCGACTCTTACCACTCTCAGGTTCTCAGCATCAGTTTTCTTCCATTAGAAGTTCCTCCCGCTTTCTCCCAGTGGATATTTCTGAACTCCACCTTTCTGATAGACTTATAGTCTTAGCGCTCAACAAATATGTTATTCAAATCTCATCAGCCTATCCTTTTGGTAGATCGATGGCTCTCTTCAACTCACATCTTTCCCATAGTAAAGTTCACCTTGACAAGGTCTCTCAATTTTTTCAAAATGTCCCCCTTCCAACAAGCTTCCTCTAAAGCCTAGATCTCCAACAGACAATCAAGATTAGTTCTCCTCATTGAATTAATGGATGGTATCTCCTCTTAGATTTTAAAAGGGATTCAACAGGGATAAAGGTTATTCTTGGGCTTACCAGCACACGACCTTCATCGGCTTCTTTATGTGAGGGATTTGTCTCAAATCCCTCGAGATTTTAACTCACTTCCTCAACACGTAGGTAGCCCTTCATTAATGCCTCCATAGTGAGGATTTTCATATCCTGCAAGCTTTCCATTCAAAGGCTAGGGATAAATTAGGGTTAGAGGTCTTCATTGACCTCCTATAAACAGTGATTACAAGTAATCACTTAACCTTTTCAAAGGAGATTACATTATACCATTAAAACTCATATTCAACATTCATTCAACATATTAAAGCTATCATTGGGAATAAAATGCAAGCATATTCGTTAATAACACATTTTCTAGGTACATGGGGAAATACTTTTATGTTTTCAACTTCAACCATCCAACTAACCGAGGGTGAATGCCTTTCCACCCAACCATAGGATATGTTGCAATTTTTCCTTTCTATAGAAAGACACCCCTGCGCCAAGCCATGATACTACAAGGGTACTCTCACAAGTTGGCTATCAGGTCAAGAAGGTTACTCTCCTTCACTACACTGGCAACAACAGAAATCTCCTCTTCCCACTGAGCTCAGGGCCTCCATGAGCTTACCATGTCTCTTCCCAACTAGAATTATTTTGCACAAGGGATTCCCTTTTCTACTACATAGTCCCTTAGTGCCCTCCCCTTACCAGTGTTGATTTCTTTCCAAAAAACACCAAACCATGACCCTCTCTGCTCTAGTTTAAATATGGGTATTCTCTATTCTAGGGTTGACCATCCATGTATTGGGTAAGCTTCCTATTTTCATCATAAAAACCTCTCAGTTCCTTTATTTCTCAGGTATGTGAAAGTATGCTCTATCTCTGCTCATTCACGTTACCATACCATCTATTTATGAGTTTGTATGTCTTTGTGTGTGTCTGTATTTGTCCATGCCCTCTTCCTCCTCATTCATCTTTCCAATCTAGAACATTCTCTCTTTCCTTGGGTTCCCCCCAACTTGCTTCTATCAGAAACAAACCCCCAGGGTCAAGCTTCTGAATCGAAGGGGAAATTTTGGGTACTTCTGGCTTGCAGTTGTAGCTAACCCTTCATTCTTTCAAGTACAGTTTTGGAATTAGACATAACTACTCCAACTACTCAATCATATTCCCTTAACGATTTTCTTATGGTCAAGGTGGATAGAGTACTTTGGACAAGTTAGGCATTCAAGGTCATTCATGTGTAGGTTGGGTTTCTAGGAAAGCTTCCTATTTTCTTCATATAAACTTCCCAATTTACCCTTACCAGTGCCCACTCATGGTATCATGGTCAATACTATGAGGCTTCCCTCTCATTCAGTTAATTAGTGTTTTTATTAACATAAAACACAATTGCAATCTTCATTAATTACAATGCATGAAGTCTTAAGCATAATTATAGACTTGGGGAAAACAGGGTGTTACAATTAATCCCTAAGTTTGAATGTCGGGTAGGTCCAACTCTAGATATGCACTGAACACATTTTTACAAGTCTTGAAATTCAAAGGCTGCTCTATCTGTAAAAAAAAAAACTTCATGAAGTTCTTAGTTGTGCATAATGACAATTATTTGTGGTGGAACACATGTGCTTATTGAGCATGCCACAATAATCCATAAGTAGAGTAAAATGTCTATCTATTTTTTTTTCTTTGAGCTCCATCCATCTCACGTTAATAATTTGGCTACTACTATCTTGGTTCTTGGGGAGACCTATGGGTTAAACTCAAATGCATAACATCTACTCAGCAAATCAAAGAAACTCTCATATCATTTGCTTCCTTAACTCCCTATTTCCATATGCAATATCTATATACTAAATCTAGTAGGGTGAGCATATTTTAAAATAGAAAGGAAGTCGGAAGAATTATTAATAGTGTGGGAAGTACAATTAAACCCATCGGGGCTATGGACGCTTGATGGCAGGGGGGATATGCTTGTATGGTACCGAGGAAACTTCATCGGGGCTATAAATGCTCATTGGCAGTGAAGCAATGCCAGGAAAAGAGAGATGAGGAACACAATTATGTAGATGGTGGCTTGTTATAAGAGTGAAATCCCTTGGCTAAACCAAATCCAACCACAAGTTTGTAGCTAATCAAAAGAATGACTTCGCTAATTGTATCTTTGAAAAGGATATGTTAAATGATAAGTACTTGAAATCTTGGGTTATATCTTTTATAAATTTGGTATCATTGTGGTACCCATGAATATTGGAAAATTGTCTACAACGTGTTGAGCTTATCATTAACATTCATATCTAAAGTAAAGGCCCTAGATTTTCATGATAGAGATAATTGGTTCTTCCAGTGCGTTGCCATTTGTTGTGGCCACAACCACCCCCTTTCATTTACCTTTTTTGTAAGAAAAAGGAAAGCCCCCCCGTACTAAATTTGAACTCTAATTCCTAACCCACTCATATTGTGAGCCTACTAAATATTTTTTATCCATATTGAGGGGGTTAGGGGTTTTATATTTGTATTGATTGTTTACCTTTGAGAAGTTTTTTCATAACCCATTTTATCTTTTGATATTGTACTTTCATATGTTCTTCATTATACCTTCGATTGGTGATGTTTCTTTGATCCTTGTGTGATGAGATTGAAAGGTTTTCCTTTTGAACCTTTTGCATTAATTGATTTTGAAGGATTTAAAGGTGTTTATTGATCCTATCTAATTGCATGGTTTTGATGCTTTGTTTTATTACTTGGAGAGAGTGTACTTTTAAGGATATGTTGTTCCCCTATGTATTAGCTTATATTATCATTTGAATACATCATTGAGAAGTGAATGGATGACTTGGATGAATAGAAAAATGTTCCTTTATATATTGTACATATTATATTCATATTTGTGCTCAAACACTCATGTGTTAATCATATCCTTCAACTCAATATCTATAAACAAAATCACGAGATCATTAATTTGTTCTAAGAGTTTGGGATTGTTCTAAATTTCATGAAATCTATTGAGAACAATAGTTTTCCATAAAAAAACAAGATCAGATATGATGTTTCTAAGAGGTTATTTATGTCCATTTCATCATTATTGAACAAACTCGTCTCTTCTTCATATATTTGTTGATAGAAACTTGGAAGAATGTGATATTTATAATGTATTAGCAGGTATCTTTTTCCTTTGATAACAAAGTTCTTTCTTTCTTGTGGTTGCAAGATCATGGTTACAAAGCCACTTCCTTTATCATATACCTTCATTTTTTAAAGTCCTCAAGAGAATCATGTTGAAACAAAGAACTGTGTGTAACTGGTTAAAGAAGATGGGAAGCTAGAGCAAGGCCTCCCATTGACAATCAAATATGCAAGCCTCATATTGCTTTACTTAAATATATCTAAGAAACCCTTTTTCCTTTTTCTCTTGACCAAATTCCCCTCTTACCAATTTTCCATTGTATCCAAAACTCAATATTGATCCTTATCCTTACCCGAAATCCCTTCCAGCTTTTCCCTTATCAACATATACATTATCATATATTTTCCATTCCAAGCTCTAAGTATCATCATACCATTGCCAAAAGCTTGATCTATATCGGGGACCTAGGTCATTAGAGTGTTAATCTTATAATACCTTTGTATCTTCCTGAAGGCTGAAGCTCGCAAACCTACTGGACTCCTAGACTCTCCTTTGTAGGCGCTTCCCCATCGAAGAGATATGTCAGTATGCTCAAGTTTCCCACAAGTCATAGGCCACATACCTATTAGGTTCTCCCTTTGCAGGATTGTCTCTCCGAGATATTCATTAGCAGTGTTTCATGTTAACTTGCAACCCACATGCCTTGTGGACTTCGTTAAGGTTTTTGAACAGTCACCTTCCCTGAGGAATTTTCTTCCCTGTGAGCCAATGAGAGACAGTTATGTAAGTATTCGATCGTATTTTATGTTGGGAATCCCCATATGCATTCCCACCATGAAGGAAAGGTCTTATGTTGATTTACTCATGACCTGCAAGCCAATTGAATTCATTTTCCACACACGATAATTTCCAATCGGGATCGTATTTTATTGTTCCACACATACCCGCATCCCATGGGTTGTAATCCATGTGGATTAATCCTCACAGGGATTTGAGTGGGATCCCTTTTCAACATTCGTTTGATATTCCCATGGCCCAAAAGCCACAATCCTTGTGGGCTTCCCTAATTTTAGACTTTCCACAAACCCAATGCATTCCGCGAGCCTGCAGACCTACCTCTCTGCTATCCAATTAGATTATTCTTCCTGATGAATCTATTGAATGTTAGATTCTTTTTTAATTGCAAGTATGGTCAAAGAAAAATATAACTAGGCCCTACATTTCCCCATATCTCACAAATTTCCGTATATAGATTACATGAGAGGGATCAAACCATATAAAATCAATATAATCAATCTCCCCAAAGAATATGGGATGAATCTTTGAACCCGTAAATCAACGGTCAAGATCTGCCCCAATAGAAAATAGAAGGAAGTTGAGTGCTATCATCAAAAAGTCATGTCTCAAATTATATATCATCAAATCATGTGCAAATTGGCCCATCGGAGAATTGGAACGATGAAGGATGTATTAGTGAAATCCTTTTTGCTAAGGAGAATATGAAACGCCCAACATATTTGAACAAGGGAAAGGAGAGGACAAAGCAAATTGAAAAGATTTTGCAGGTTTTTCCTCATCTGATAAACCGGACTACATGCAAAAATGAGTGTTGGTGTACATCAGATCCAAGAGTAAATCAAAATCCCTTTTCTATGTATGAAAGGTCGTTGAGAAATTACAAGGTTGGCTTGAATCTGTCGGTTATCTGATAAGACAAATATGTCACACAAAATGTGTGAATACCTAAGAGTACACATGCGTGACCATAAGAATCATGATATCCACTAACAATCGCCAAAGACTCGTGTTAAAAATACTATAGAAGTAAATCTCAGGATGAGTAAGGGCCAATACAAAAGTATAGAGAGTTGTTTGTGAAATTTTCAACACAACTAGCTATGAAAGTCAATCTTGTTTCATGGATATTTCCCCCAAGAGGAACTAACCTTCCTAAACTCTCCCAACAATCTGAGGATCTTCACTTGTTTTCAAAAAGAGAGAGAACATTATTTATTCGTAAGCTTGGGGTCCACACACGTAGGGCATGGAATTTTGCAATTCATCATAATGCATCTTTGCATCAACTGGTTTGGGTTCAAGTGCAACAAAGAAACCGGGAATAAATGTTGTGGTTGTGGGTTCTCTGCATATGCGATGGTGAAGTTTGAGTGATTCATTCTTCTAGCCAGTAGAATTTCATGGATTTGGATACCAAGAAGGGTGCAAACCGAATGAAATATAAAATATAGAATGAATTAGTTAAGAAGGGACTGATATCGCTTCTAGTATTTTTCAACAAGCTTCCTGTTCTGTGGAATGAAAAAGTGGAAGAAAGGAAAATAGAGCTCGTAAACTAAATAGAGCAAGAAGATTTGATGTGTAACTTCTTGTCTATTCTAAGGAAATTCAAAGGAATATGAAGCAACGCACATCAAAGGAGTTGTGAATGGAAAAGAGGAAAATGTGGTTGTGAACAAAATTAACAAAGCAACCAGAACATGGGAATAACGGTTGGTATGCAGGGAAGATAAAACACCGAGAGACTCTCATATTTTTAATATATTTTTTATTAGTTGACCTATCTGGGGATGTAGGAGGGAAAGGATAATTGAAACAATCAATCTGTAATTGTAGCCTTGACAATTGCAGAGACTAGAAAGACTCTCTTATATCTTATAAAATAAAGCTTCATGAATAGAGAAAGGATTCTTTCCCATTGTAACATTGATGATACTATTATCTTGTATGATAAAGAGCAGAAGGAAATTTGGAAACTATGAATGGTGTTTGATTGCATATGAGACTATTATGCATGTGTGATTGAATTTTATAGCTTCTCGAACTATATCTCATATGAATTATTTATGTGTGTGTTGTTTGAGTTATTCAATATCTGTGGTTATTAATGGATGCAGTGGTATTGTTATGGGTTCAATATGCAACTATTTGTGATTCAATCTATGATTTTATTATGTTAATATATTGTTGATTGATTATAATTATTTATGTAATATATGATATCATTTTATGCTATATCTATCTCTTAATGTTGCTCTTGCACAAGATAGGTTATAAGTAGTTAGATTAGGTAGTCTACATTTGTTTTCATTAGATTAGACTTAAAATTAATTAGAAATCTTTAGGGGACATTTTACTGTCTTTCCCTTTTTCTTATTTTCATTCATAGTGGCAACCTAGTCCACATATTGGTCAAAATTTTCCATGCCAAACGAGAGTGAATCTGATTTGGACTTGCCATCGGGTATTTTTCCCTTACCTGCTTGACAAGTTGTTTGGATCCATCAACAACCAACCAATGATTCTCTAAAAGATGGGATTGGCATGGCATTAAGAAGTGTATGTAGTTAATTTGTAAATTTAAAATTTATCCTCATTTAATGGATTAACTAAGCATGAGAAAAGGTAGGTTCTCTCTATATTCATCACTTTCATGCCTATATTGTGAGAAGAGACATATGCCCCTTCTCCTTTATTCTTACATTATGAGAAAAGGCATGTGGACAACCTCTTTATCACCTTAATGCCTACTAAGTATGTGAGAAGGGGCCTTTGGTCCTTCTTATCATCACCCAAATTCCTATATTGCGAGAAAGGGTAGAATGTCTTGTGATCATCCTATTCATCACCCTAATGCCTTGATTGTGATAAAGGGAATGTTCTCATTCTCTTCATCACCCAAATTCCTACATTTTTTGAATGGGAATATTTTCCTTCTCCTTATAACCCTCATGCCTAGATTGTGTGAATGGGCATATGATCCTCTTCATCTACTGTAACGTACCCAGCCAACCACAGGCTGGGCACGCTAACTCAAAAATCGCTTCTGAACTAATTTTGAATTATGATAAGTTTTTAATTAATTAAGAGGCAAGAAATATTCACATGCAAAGTTCAAGATTCATGCTACAAAATAAAGAAATGAGACATATGTCATGCACAACAATAAACAACAAGCATGCATATTATATATACAAATTTCATAGATAAATAAATACACAATGGAAATAATTATACATGTAAATGAAACCATGACAGAAAGCACTTATCTTGAATGAAATGAATCACCAACTGGCTGCAAACCAAGGACGTTCCACCCAACCATAGACACTATTGTTCCAAGTCTCAACAACAATGTCACCCTCGAGCTAGGGCTATGAATCCACAAGGATGGTTCCAAAGTGTCACTCGGCTTCCCAAACCAGTCAACACTCAATCTCTCACAGGATTCTCAGCACACACAGCAATCCAAAGTACACCAACTCTCTTTTACCCATCCCGCACAACCCAAAATAATGGACCCCCTTCTCTGCCATGTAGTCCCTTAGGCTTTCCACCTTCCTTCCAGGGCTCTGATGCATCTGGTCAAGAATCTCCATGCTAGGACTCTCAGTATTCGTAGCTATGGGAAAAACTTAATGCATGTCAATGCATCTCAGATATGCAGGCATTAATTCATGGTTGGAATACACCAACAGTTATTACTGCCAACCAAACCATGGCTCCTCTCCACAAATCATTTTTCTTTCCCAAGCCAAGATCAAAATAAATGAAGAATGAAGAGTGGGTGAAAGAATGAATGGAGAGAGGACATAATGAAAGGTGTGAACAATGAACAATGAACAATGAGTGAATGACTAAACCCCCAAATAGACCAAAGATGGGTTTATATAATTCTTGGAATTAGAGAACCACATGGCCTTCCCCTAAGAAACTCATGTAATTGATATTCTCCATTAAAACAAAAATGGGTAAATAAAAATATAAAATAAACACTTATCCCCTCAAGCCCCCTCTCTTGTGGAATCATAGCCCCCTATAACTCTTTTCCTTGTTCGTCTAGCAACCAGTGATGTATTTATTATTATAATGATCAAAATATTACATTTCCTAGGCACACTGGCCTCTTTTAATTGTTTGGGCATTTTGGCCTTTCATAAATTAACAAAATATATTATTTAATATGGGGCTCAAAATTGGGGTATTAAATTCCCCCCCCCCTTATTTTGACACTGTCCTTGATGCATATACAAAACAAAAATCAAAATTTCAAAATTTATTCAAAAATTTACAAGTACTCTGCCCGCATGGCATGCTCATTCTCCTAAGTAGCATCTTCAGGATCGTAGCAGGTCCACTAGACTTTTACCAGCTCTATAAATCGATTCTGGAGCATTTTGACTTTTCTATCCAATATTTGCATTAGTTGGACCCGAAAGTGTCCCTCTGTCCCTACCTGAATCAAATGTCAATCAATAACATGGTTAGGATCATGTACATATTTATTTAGCAAAGATACATGAAATGCATTATGCACGTTCATGGAAGCAGACAATGCAAGCATGTATGCACTTGGCCCTATTATGTCCAATATCTCAAATGGACCACAGAATCTAGCTGCTAGCTTTTTACAATTACCCAACTTCAAAGATATTTTCTTGGGATTCACTTTCAAAAGCACATGCTCCCCCATTTTAAATTCTCTAGCTGTCTTATTCTTATCTGCATAAAATTTCTATCTATCTTAAGTTGCCTTTAAATTCTGCTTAATTTTAATCATCTGGTCTTCCATATCCTTGAGCAATTCTGGCCCAAGTACCACTCTATCTATTGGGTTGTCCCAACTCACTGGAGTATTGCATTTCCTACCATACAAAGCTTCAAATGTGCTCATTTTCAATGAAGCTTGATACCCATTATTATAGGAAAATTCAACCAAGTGCAAGTAATCCTCCCACTTAGATGGCTTATCCATCACATACATTCTTGACATGTCTTCAATTACGTGGTTGACTCTTTCTGTCTGCACATATGACTATGGATGGTATGTTGTGCTAAAGTTCAAATTTGTACCAAATCCTTTAAACAATCCCCTCTAAAAATTTGAAGTAAACTTTGTATCTCTGTCTGAAATAATTGCCTTAGGTATCCCATGCAACCTAGCAATCTCCCTCATGTAAATTTTTGCAATATTAGTTGTTGTATGAGTCATTTTTACAGGTACAAAATGAGCAGCCTTTGTCAATTTATGAACCACTAACATGATTGAATCATGTTGTCTTGTTATCCTAGGCAATTTAGTTATAAAATCAATGGTTACCACTTCTCATTTCTTCTCTAGAATTGATAATGGTTGTAGTAACCCCGTTGTGTACCTACACTTAGCCTTCACTCTCTGACATTCCATACATCTGGGAATGTAATCAACAACATTTTTCTTCATTCTTGGCCAAAATAATTGGCTTCTTACTACTGCAATCGTTTCCTGGTAACCAGGATGTCTGGCATACAGAACATTAGGCATTTCTTTTAATACCAAATTCTTAAGTTCTTCAGAACTAGGAACATAAATTATTTTTTTATGCATAAGAAATCCATCTTCCTTCATCTCATATTTTTTAATTTTATGTTGTACATTTTCTTGATGTAAGATTTCTTTTACATGTAGGTAATGTTGATCTGTAACAGAACATCTAAAATTTTTCTCTTTAAATCTGATTGATTCATACTAATGGTTGTAGCATGCATGAGATGTACTCTTCTACTAAGTGCATCGACAACTTTATTTTATTTTCCTTTGATATGCTTGATTTCAAAATCGTATTCACTTAAAAATTCTATCCATCTCGTTTGTCTAGCATTCAAAGTTGATTGTTCAAAAAGATATTCCATACCACTATGGTTTGTTCTTAATTCAAATCTCTTTCCCATGAGGTAATGCCTCCACATATTCAATGCGTGAACAATGGCAACAAGTTCCAAGTGATGTGTGGCATAGTTCTTCTCATGTTATTTAAGCTTTCTGGACTCATAACCAACAACATGTCCATTTTGAGTGAGGCCTCCACCAATTCCTTCCTTGCATGCATCTATACATACCAAAAAAGTTTCATTTGGGTCAAAAATCTTTAAAATAGGTGCACTAGTAAGTAATTATTTCAACAAATTAAAGTTCTCTTCACACTCAGTTGTCCATTCAAATTTAAATCACTTATTTTGCAAAGAAGTGATGGGATGAACAATCTCAGAGAACCATGCTATAAATATTTTGTAGTAACCAGCTAATCCCATAAAAGATCTGACTTCTGAAACATTCTTGGGTGATGTCCATCTTCTAATGGATTCAATCTTCTTTGGATCTATTGTTATACCTTGTTCTAAAATAATGTACCCCAAGTAATGGATCTGTTCTTGGTAAAAATAACAATTACTAAGCTTGGCATACAATTGATGTTCCCTCGGCACTTGCAATACCAATCTTAGGTGATGTTCATGCTCTTCCTCTGACTTAGAATAGATAAGTATGTCATCATGGAATACTATGACAAACTTATTAAAATAATTTCTAAATATGTCATTCATTAAGCACATAAAGGCAGTTGGTGCATTGGACAATCCAAATGGCACCACTACAAATTCATAATGCCCATACCTGGTTCTAAAGGCTTCATATGGATGTCTTCTTCCTTGATTCTTACCTGACGGTAACTAGATCTCAAGTCTATCTTCGAAAATATCTCTGCCCCTCTTAGCTTATCAAAGAGGTCATCAATTCTGGGTAGAGGATATTTGTTCTTCACAGTGGATTTATTCAGCTGTCGAAAGTCAATACACAACTTCAATGTTCCATCCTTCTTTTAGACAAAGAGTATTGGTGCTCCCCAAGGTGAAACACTTGGACGTATGTACCCTTTTTTTAATAATTATTCCATATGCATTTGTAATTAGTTTAATTCTGGTGTACTTATTATGTAAGGTGTTTTTGATACAGGAGAAGCTCCTGGCACAAAATCAATAGATAAATATATCTCCCTCTTTGGTGGCAACCCTAGTATTTCTTGGAATACATCTTCAAATTCTTGTAATATAGAAAATTATTCAAGTCTTGGCCCCTTTGTCTTTTCTGGATCCTCCACATGGGCTGCATACAATTGACATCCTTTTCTGAAACATCACTTCAACTGTAAGGCTGAAATTTCCCTTACAGAGATGGGTCTTGGAACTCATTTCACAGTGCTTTGTTTTCCTTCTCATCAAGACATGTAAATGTCTTTTTATAACAATCTAGGACAACATAATGCTTTTCCAACCAATCCATTCCAATTAAAATATCATAAGACCCCAATGGTATAATATTTAGATCAAAATTAGTGTTCACACCATTAAGAATTATGGAATAACCTCTGACCATATCATGGATTCGCCTTTTGGTTCCAGTGGCTAGTTGAACCAAACTTGATTTTTCAAGCTTACCTTTCTCCAAATGTAATCTATCCACTATTTTAAGATCAATGTAAAAATGACTTGCTCTTGAATCAATTAAAATAGCAACACGATGATTAATGATCTTACCTTCCACCTCGATCATATTGGATTGGTACTCTGCTTGTCGATCCTCTAAGGTTGCATATATTCTTCCAATGTCTTCTACTATTATAGCCTCTTGGATGTTGTGCATGGTCTTCACTTTATCTTTTTTGTGAATGAAATCCTTGTACAGGTGATCTTCTTTGCATCCTCAACATTGGATTGGTGGTCTTCCCCTTTTTCCCACAGAGTCTTCTCTCTTGGATTCATCCATAGCATACTAGTCAGGCTGATTTTTATATGGGCTATTTCTATTGAAATGAGATTTGAATTCTTTCTTTCTTTGGTCAGGCTTCTCCTTCTTCTTATCCTTCCAAGATTTATGCAAAGACTCTCTTCCCTTTCCTTGGTCATACAGGTACTTATCCTTCCGAATGGTCTCATTCAAAGTCTTGGGTTCATCATATTGAATCTTCTCTTTATAAAAGGATGACAGTCCACTCAAAAACCTTTGTATTTTCACCTTCTCATCTTTTATAAACCCCACATACTTTAGCAGCCCCAAGAACTTCATTTCATACTCTACCATGGTCATGCTTCCCAGCCTGAGTTCAAAGAACTCTTGCATTTTATTTTCATATAAGTGCTCTGAAAGGTACTCCTGAAAATATTTATTGAATTTCTTCCAAGTGATCCTACTCTCATTAATGTGCTCAACTTGCTTCAATTGCACATAGCAACTTTCCCATGTAAATGGTATGTGGAAATTCTAGCTTCTAGGTTTTATGATTAGTTATGCAATTGGAAATACCTCATGAGTCTAAGAAACCATGCTTCAACATCATCTTCCCTTTCTCTTTCACCATCAAAGGATGGTGGTTTAAACTTCCTCAACTCTCCTTGCAAACTGTCCAATTCACATCTTCTTCTTTGGTGCCTAACAGGAGACACCTCTGGAATACTTATGGAATCTTTCGATGCATAAATTTCCTTGCTAAGTAAGGAGATGAGTGATGTCTATGAGTTATGTTGCCACTTCTTGATTAACCAACCCTTTTGCATTTATCTCTTATTTCATGATATGTGCCCTCTTCCTCATGTTTTGAGTTTGATCCATTCTTTGTTTGCCTCTGTAACTAATTTAAGATTTGCATCACTTGAGAATTTATCTGATTTTTTTCTCTTATCAGTCAGTCATCCTCTTCCTTGTAGATCTGTACTTCTATTTTTAGGCTTCTCACAATTTCTAATAAGGTTTCTTGCTCCCCTCTACTCCTGTGCCCATTTGAGTTTGTCTCTGCATTACCAACACTGATATTTTAACCTTTGGCCTCTTTATCATGGTTGTAAGCTCCCTCTCCTTCTTCCATTTCTTGAATATGCAGTCTTATACTGAACTGATATGTTTATACCCCCTAATTTTGCAAAATGTGCAAGCAACCATTTTGTTAGAATTATGCATATTATAAAAAAAAATCCAAACAATGGTACAGGTCCTTCTTCTGCTCAATTCATGAAGGAATATATTATCATTCTCCAAATTATAATATTCTAATGTTATTCTCCTCTGAATCATCTTTCTAATGATTGTATTCTTGCCCCAATCTGATATCTGAGCTGAAAGTTATGGATTCCTGGAAAAAAAAGTCGCATTCACCCTTTTTTTTTGCAACAGGACCTTGTCAAATTATTCCATAGCCCCTTTAAATTGGTACAAAATTTGAATTCTACACAAGTTCTTCCTTCAATCCACTTTCCTTGTGACCAGGGCTCTAAACCATGGACTTAACCACTCTAAGCGACGTTCCTTTATCGCTTTGCCCTTATTCTTCTACACAGAAGCTTATTCACAAAATGTCTAAGGGCTTGGTTACTTCTAGGCCCTTTGTGCCTCAACCCCTTTACCTTATCATGAGACCAACATTGGAACCAATTCCTATGGACTTCGGCCTTCGGTCTAATCTCCCTTTTCAACTTCCAACTCTCTCAGAGTAAACTTCATTGAAACACTTATATTAACTCCACTAGTAGATCGAATGGTTGAGATTTAATATCCCATTGACTGGACGGTCCCGACTCATCTGGAGGCTTCAACGAGATCGACGGTCATGAATTAATCCGATGTTGAGATGGACGGTCCTTAATCAATTCAGTACTTCGACGCTCCGAGGCTCCGGAACATTACAACTCCCATGTCGCTCAACTCCCCCAGAGTGATACCAGTCGAAGTTCTTACCCTATCCTTCCATTGTTAAATCATATAGTCATGAGAACTCCTAGAGGGTCTTAGATCAATAGATCACGTGAATTTGCTACTCTGGGACTCGGGGACATTACAAATCTTGAATTGTTCAACTTCCCTAGAGTGATACTTGCCGAAGTGGTCATAAAGTGACGATGATCGCTTACCGTCAGTTAACGCCTCCTCTTACGCTATCCTTCCACTAGCTTAATCCAACAACTAGGACTCAATCAAGTGTTGGGATGGATGGTCCTCAATCATTTCAGGACTTCGACACTTCAGGACTCTGGGACATTACAACTCTCGAGTCGTTCAACTCCCCCGGAGTGATACCTGTCGAAGTGCTTACACCATCCTTCCACTGCTTTATCTAACAATTGAGAAACGTCCCGAAGGAATCTTAGATCGACGATCTGTGTGAATTCACAACTTCGGACTTTGGCACTTTCGTTGGTAGAGATGATGAACATTCCTAGATTCCATAATCTCGTAGATGACATGGCATGTTGATGTCACCTATGGTGACATGTACCCATGGTACGTGAGCCACATGTCACTAAAAAATGAATAGGTTGGGGTCCACAAGGTAATGAACTCAAGTGACATGTGTTCCCACATGGAACCCCTACCATGTGGCATAAGACATGTCATCAACCCAACGAACAGTCCACATTCTCTACTCCATATCTGACGACCTATATTAGTCCTAAATTCTTCCCTCGATCTAATGGTCGACGGAATTTCGAGACTTCGGGCCTCCAGGACTCCGGTTTAAAACTCTCAAGTTGTTCAAATTTCCCTGGAGTTACACCTGCCGAAGCGGTCATAAAGTGGTGATGGTTGCTTACCGTTGGTTAGCACCCCTGCTTACTCTATCCTTCCACCATTGCTAGATCTGATGTTTAGCATTACTCCCAAAGTCCTTCCTTCAATCCAATGGTCGATGGGAATTCGGGACTTCGGTACTCTGGGACTCTAGGTTAAAGAAGTTCTAAAATGGTTTGATTCTCCCAGAGTTAAACTTCCCAAAGTGGTCAACATCGGATGACCTTGACCAATGACTAAGATTTCACCCGAGCCTCCTATCAAAACAAACGGTTGGTGAGACTTCATGACTTTGGCCTTTTTCATGCTTCTTCCCTGCCTCCCATAATCATCGAAGCAGTGAAGTTCCAGAGTCTCCATCTCCTGCTTGGCTTCAATCAATGACTGACAATCGACTAGCTTGATGTAACAATTGGGACTTAATCCTACCCAGCCCCTGGTTTCACCTCTATCCAACAGTCCTCGTTCACCTGACTTCCGATCTAATGATCCAAAACTCCATGATTCAACGGTTGTGATTTCTCCCGAATTTCAATAGGGAACGACCAATATTCTACGATCCTTTACAAATGATCTATGTCCTGCATGATGCTCTAACTTCTGCATGATCTCTGCAACACTATCACTCCTGAGCTTTAAGATCTCGAACACATAATCAAGCATAAGGACAATAGCATAATACCATGTCCAATAATTATGGCCCATATCGGTCTAGTGTTTCAACTAGAAGCTATGATGCCAATCTATAATGTACCCAACCACCCATAGGCTGGGAACGCTAACTCAAAACTCACTTCTGAACTAATTTCGAATTCTAATAAATTTTTAATTAATAAAGATGTTAGCCTCATAATCCTAAAGTGAAATTAGTTTATTCTAGTTTGTTAGGATAAGGACACCTAGCTTCTATGTTAAGGACACCTATCATACTCATGTGATTATGTGATTGGTTGTTCTCCTCGATTTTAGTTTGGAGTTTATCTATATAAACAAGCTCCTTCTTTAAGTGAAGTTAAGAAGATTATGAGTCCTCACTTCTGCTTGTAATTACATTTTTCTTATTAATAAAATTACGGACACTTTGTCAACATGGTATCAGAGCCATGGTGAAATGGTGATGGAAGGATTAGTGATGGATTGAGGAAGCAAATAATTCTCCACAACATCATCCTCGATCTCTTTAAATTCAAGGACAACGATACTGAGGTATTTCTGTTGTTAATTCAATAAGGAAAAGGTTATGTTTATTACAACAGTTTGTGTTTTGAAAATTTCAATAAGATAAATCATTATTTTCAGTGATTGAAAAAGTTGTGTATCAGATCTATTCTCTATTGGTTATCATTACAGATTTATTTCTAATCAAATCTACTTTATTTAACAAGTAGATCAGTTGTAATCCAAGTAGAGGGCTCATTTTTTTACATAAATTGTGTCAGATCTTATAGATCCACTGTTATTTGCTTTTGAGGGCTCATATTGTAAAAATTGCTTCAAATCCATTTATAAATCTGGAAATTTGAAGCTTAGAGCTGTAGATTCAAAAAAAAATTAAGCTTCTGCCATCATTTCCTATTACAAATCTGCATAGCATTGAAATTCCAGTAGCAGTGGTTGAATTCCTACGGTTAGATCGATCAGATCCATGTTATATATTCCAGATCTGGTTTGGTTTGAAAAACTCCACCAGCTGTAATAAAGTCGATGAACATCTTCCTGCTAAAAGTGTGAAATACCAACGATATTCTATGTCGAATGATCTAAAATTCTGAGTAAAGAAACGAGTTATGTGTTTGCCTCCACGCAGTAATTAGACTTGGCAAAGTCTACAAAATCTGTGATCACGCCCTTGATAAATCTGCTCTTCAAATTGGTTGACTGTTGCTCACTGTCATTGGCATTGGTTGGTAATTGACATTGTGTCCAGCTCCATAAGTCAGTTGCAAGCCTATGTAATCGATGGGCGGTTGGGTTCCATTGTATTTCTCAACGTTGAAGTCCATGCCCACGCTAATTTCCACAGTCGTTGCTAATGGTGTTATACATCCCGCATTTATCGAATCTGTTACAACTTTGTGACAGGTTTTAACCAGATCTCAGTGGATAGAAACCTCTCACTTACCAACATTGTGCTCCAATTGATTATTCTCATCATAAGGAAAGAATAAATGCAATCAAATGGTGAGCCTTGTCAATATTGATGTGCAACAAAAACGAGATAAAAGTTCGCATTGATATTGTATCCCAGTCTTCGCATGCTCTCCAAGATATTCTCTTTGATGCTTTGGTCAATGGATGTGCTCTCCGTTCAATCACTTTGATATGTGAGTTTTTCCTTTATAACTAAACTCAAAACATCAATCACTTTGATATGTGAATTTTTCCTTTATAACTAAATTCAAAACAAAAGATGGTATGCATATAAAACAAAATCTGCACAACCTTTTGAAATCACTTTTAAGTAACATACATAGAGTGAAAGTATAAAATTTGGAACTTTATATGTCACATTATGTATAACATTATAACATTAACATAAAGTACTAATGTTTGTTTTATGATGGGAGTGATAAAGAGTTTTTAAAATATTTATTATATTTTTAGGTTTTTACTTATAAAAAGTGATGAGAGGATTTGATTTGAAGTGGGGCAATTTTTTTTTTTGGAAAATATTTATGTATTGAAGGCTTTAGTTTAGTTTAAGGGGTACATTTTGTTATCAGTAAAAGATTATAAGTCTTGTAAAATGATCAAATTTCAAAAGTTTTGATTGTAACCTTGAAGTTTAGAAGTTGAGAAGAGTCTAGTGAAATACTCTCTCAAACTTCTTTTTTCAACGAAATTTTTAAAGGGACAAAGCCAAGCCCTTAAAAGTGTTTTTTTGCGTAGATTGTGTACTCTTTCTTTTTGGTGCCTTGTGTCTTTCTTTTGGGGTTTTGAGGATTATTTAGTGTGGTGGTGTAATCATTAACTTGCAATTTTGCAATAAGGCAATCTACCATCATGTCTAAATTAATCAATCTATTCACATTATCAGATAAGTTAGATGGAACCAAGAATTACAAATCTTGGAGTCGGCACATGCAAAACACTTTGATTTATAATGAATTATGGCATGATATTTTTGATGGTGATATTGCTCCAACTAAGCCAACCGATGTTATTTCTTTAGCAAAATGACAATTAAAAGATGAAAAAACACTTGTTTTATCGTGTTCTTCTGTAACTGAACACATGCTTGTACATATTGAGAATTCCAAAGATGCATGGTCTGCTTGGAATCAATTTAAGAAAAAATTTGATACTCATGATGCATCTCAAAGAGTTGATCTACAAATGAAATTGCTTAAACAAAGATTAGCATATAATGGTGATGTATTAGAATACACGTCAAGGATTAAGAATATTCATCTGGAAATCACCAAGGGTGATTTTCCTAAACTTGAAGATAGTTTTTTGGTCTCCATTGTGATAAATGGCTTGCCTCAATATTATAAGCATTTTCTTGAGACTTTACAAATAACTGATAAGTTATCAATTGTGACCTTTGATTCACTTAGTGAATTACTGGCTCAACATAGTAAATCATTTAGAAAACAAAAACAACCAGGAGAAGATCTTCTTTTCACTAAAGCTGAAAGTTCTAAGGGAAGAGGTAAACAAAATTTTGGAAATTTTCAAAATCAATCTTCTAATTGAGGCCATGGCAGAGGTCGTGGTCAAGGTAGAGGTCGTAGCAATTTTAATCAACAAAATTTTCAAGGTAATCCTCCCAATAATAATGCACAGTCAGGAAGAGGCAGGAATTTCAGCCAAGTGAGATGTAAGAGATGTTTAAGGATGGAGCATTATGCATCAAATTGCCTAACAAACAATGACTAGTTGTTAAAGTTTAAACATACATCAAATTCAAATTCTCAACCATCAGCTCAATATACAGAGGATCGCGATTACCCAGATGATCAATATGGATATGTTTTTATAGCAGTTTAGCAAGAAGATTATGTAGCATCAGTTATTTCCCCAAATCTTTTGAGGGGTTCATTTGAAAATGATTGGATATTGGATACAGGAGCTACTCAACTAATCTAAAAATAGGGGGATGACTTGTTATGCTATGCAAGAACCCTCTACTCCATTAAAATATAAACTTTAGGACCTTGCTCAATGTCTTA
>CBVK0100729103.1:0-16641 GCA_900067695.1 Picea abies
ATCATCATAGTACCCAATAAGGATGGTACTTGGTGAATGTGTATCAACTATAGATATTTGAACAAGATCACACTCAAGAATTAATACCCTCTACAGAACATCAATGATTTTTTAAGCCAATTGCAACATGCCAAGTACTTCACTAAGTTGGATCTCAAATTAGGATACCACCAGGTATTCATTAAATAAAAAGATTCATGGAAGACTGCCTTCAAGACAAGGTAAGGTTTGTATGAATTTTTTGGCATGCCTTTTGGTTTCTGTAATGCACTAGCTACATTTATGTGATTTATGAGTGATGTATTGTGTCCCTATTTAGGCATTTGTAACGTTGTATTTGGATGACAAATTGGTTTATAGATCTACCTAGGAAAACACATTTCACATCTCATGTAGGTGTTAGATACTCTAAAAAATCATCAACTACTAGCTAACCTCAAGAAATGTGATTTTTCTCAATATTCATTGGTACATTCATGGTACGTGATTGATGGAGAGGAACTCAAGATAGATCCCGCAAAGATGGGGTCCATCATCAAGTGGCTAGTTCCTACTAATGTCACTAAAGTTGGGAGATTTTTTGGAGCATCACAGTACCTACAAAATTTCATAGCATCCTTTTCAGTGGTAGTTGTGCCACTCCAGTGAGAAAAGAATAAGCATCAGTCTTTCAATGAGTTAAAATGAAATATTATTAAATAACTATTGCTCACATTACCTAACTTGTAGAAGCATTTCAAAGTGGAGACAAATGCAACTGAATATGTTATGAGATTGGTCTTGATGCAGGGAGGTAAACCAGTAAACTATCATTTTGATATGTTTCATGGGGGAGTGATAAACTACCCTACATATGATGAGGAACTATATGCCATGTTTCAAGCTATTAAGAAGTGGAAGCACTATCTAATGAGCAAGGAAACCATTATCCACACTAATTTCCAACCACTATAGTATTTGCAGACCCCAAGTAAGCTTCAACAAACCAGACATTACAAGTGGATGGGGTTTTGGAGCAATTTCATCTTGTCATCAAACATAATAACGAGAGCTCTAATAAGTTGTTAGACATTCTTTCAAGGCCACCCACATCTAATAGTACAACTTTGGGAAATCTTATGCACATGGATCCTTTCGCCCATGATGCATACTAAGAGGCATACCTAGAATATGAGGAACATGGCCAAATTCGTATAAAAGAAGGTGATGGTAAGGTTGTCTATCATCTCCTAAATGGGTTGCTATACATGCTAGACAAGCTTTGTGTTCCTAAAAATGAAAGATTGTAGCTTATTAGAGAGGCTCACACCTCCAAGGTTGTAGGAAATTTTAGTGTTGGAAAGACAGTTGTGAAATTACAAAGGCATGTGTATTGGCCTAGAATGCAAGAAGATGTAGCTCGGTATATTAGAGGCTACATACTTTGTTGTACCAACAAGCCCAATAATAGAAAGAAAAGTTTATACCATCCCTTACATGTACCCACTTGACCTTGGAAAAGCATTTCCATGTATTTTGTGGGTGGTTTTCCAACAACCAGGAAGGGACATGACTATCTGTTTAAGTTATTTGATAGGTTTCACAAGAGAGGGAAGACATCATAGGAGAAGTGTTGAAAGCAGAGAATTTTTTTGAAAATATTAGGCAAATCCATTTTCAATTATAGGAGACATTTAACAATTCATGAGAAAGGTACAAGGCTGGACATGATTAGCATAGAACTGAAAAATCATTGAAAGTGGTAGATAGAGTTTGGTTACATATGAACAAGGAAATACTACTAGGTCCTAGTAATAAGATCAAGGCCCTGTGGTATGGTCCTTTTGAACTATTGGAGAAGGTGGGTGATAATGCCTATAGACTTACTCTACCCCCATACATGCACAATTACTTAGTAGTGAATATGGACATTTACTCAGTAGTGAATGTGGAAAATCTGAAACTCTATGAGCCTTCCATTTTGGATCAGGAAATTGAGGATTAAGTCCTACCTACCATAGATAAATTAGCACCAGAAGCTAAGGAAGATTTAGCAGAAGATACAGTATTGAAGAAGAATTCCAGAACAATCAGACAAAGCAGTATGACCTTTGGACAACTTCTAGGCAAGGAAAAATGGTACTCCAGAGAGAAGCTAGAGGAACAATTTCCTCACCTCACTTAGTAAAATATTTTGGAGACAAAAATCCTCCCAAAATGGGGAGGTGTGATCTGGATTGGATCATTATATAATTTATCATCTATCTTGGCACTTTCAAGGTGCAAAAATTGGAGGAATTGAATTGCAGGTCCCAATTTAGAGATTTGGGGTCAAGAACCTTCCAAATCCATTTTGAGGCATCAAATGATATTTTTGGGGGTCTTTGAGTAGCTCCCTACCCATCGATGTTTTTATACACACCAATACCTTTCCAAAAGTGCAAAAATCACCTTAACCAGAGCTTGTATGTGAAAGTTATGTCTCTCGCAAGTTGACCTACCTTATTAACCACCACGGTATAGAGTGGATTCCATGTCAGCCCCATCACTCACAAATGTGTGGCTAGTAATATGTGGATTTTCAAGAATATTCTAAAAGGTCCAAAACCTAACATTAATTGAGGGTTGAGACATGCAAAAACCCTAACCCTAGATGACTATTAGGCTATGTTAAATATTGGGCCACTAGGAAGAGAAAGGGGTTCCATTCTTTAGCATTGTACTTGTTCCATAGTTGAGCATAGCATTTAGGAGTGGAATTTGATAGCATAACATAGGGGAGAGATGATTCAGTAGAAACCACTAAGGCCAAAATGTCAAAGGCAACTCCATATTGAGTGTCTCTTTTTTTGTATTTGCATTTCATCACTGAAGAAAAGAGAGCAAAACATAGACCTCAACTTCTAGCTGGGTTTTCTCCCTTATTGGGTTTCCCATGATACATCTTGTGTTCATTTTTTGTGGATGGTGTGTTCATTTTCTTAGTCTTAATTTTTTCGTATTTCAATTATTTCATTAATTTGAGCAATAATCTGGTGATAATAAATTTGAGATCTAAAAAAATAACCTGATAAGAAAATATTTTCAAAATAATATAAGATATGTTGTAACGACTTGCTCCAATGGAATAGCCATGGCGGTTTGCAAATTAGAAAGTATAACAATAATAATTTACCACTAAAAAAGAAAAATACATCTTTAAAATGATGTAATAAAGAAAATAAAAATAAATTACCTGGTCAAGTGTTGTTCTTTAGGTTCCATGGCACCAAATATCAAGAAAAAAGAATGTATAGGATTTTAAGATGAGGATGAATTTCAAAAAATGAACTCCACCATGGTCAAAGAAATTAGAGGATGAAGAGTAGAAATGTGTACTAAAGTGGTGATGGAACATTGGTTCTTTGGAGTGACTTAGCACTAAAGAATGGGAAAATGAATGTGCAAATGAAATTGTAGCCTATTTTTACTTTTTCCCTAGCCATAGTGCACCTATTCAATTAAGGCATTTGTGCTTCCCAATCTTAGATAAGTTTGTGCACTTATGATACATATGCCAGTAATGAGGAAGCAATTGTTTTTAAAAATTACACAATGCATTGTACAATAATATGCACATCAAATGACACACCAACATACATTCAATATTAAATGCAAATTGTGGATGCTATAATCCCTTAATGATTCATCATCTTCTTAGGTGCCCCAATCCACTTATGATACATAAGTGCATCGTTGATGTGTTTTCCTTGTCACCCATCAACCAAGTAATTTTGGTCTATAGTTGAACATAGCTATCTACTAATTGGGAACCAATTTTTGAAATTTGAAGACTGTCAGGTATTCATCGCATGTTGATCATAAAAACTCATAAAGGATTTTCCTTAATAATTTAGAATTAGTTTCAAATGTTGCAGTTCTTTGTTTTTACACAAGATCAATCAGGATGATAGGTTTTTGTATTAGTAAAAGATGGATACTAAGAAAGAATAATAGGGGGGTTTACATTCTATCACTAGATAGCCCTTTATGTCAAATGTAAGTTTTAAAACTTTGTTTTGAAACAATGCATGCATATTCTTAATCAAAAGAGAAAGAACATCAATGAAATACACATAGCACACAAAGATTTACCCTGGAAACCCTTAATTTGGAAAACCAACAAAACTTAGAGTCGCAACTATATATTCTTTGTTGTATTAACTTGACTATACATAATACAATATTTAGATATTCTGCATCATCCAAAAACTTAATCCATTAACCCAAATTAGGTTATAACCCTAATCCTTTAACAATGATTAGATTACAATGGGCCAAAAAAACATTGATCTAAAACCAAAAAAAAAAAACATGTCAAAACGGACCAAAAATAGCCCAAAAAAATTTCAAGGGCTCTGCCCCCGAATCCCCAGCAAGGGGAGCCTGGTTAAAAAATAATACAACACATTCCCGACATCAACTACACCCAATGTTTTGTGAAATAAAAAGCAAAAATCATATTCTCAAGATATCGATGATTTCGTCTAAAAACCCATAAAAATAATGTTAATAATTTAACAAGAGAAATTGAAAATAAGTAATAACTTAAAAAGAAAAATATGATTTTCCTTTATCCTAAATTTCCTTACTCCACCCACCTTATCCTTCAACTACATTCATTCATTCTTCAATCTCCACATTATATCCCTAGCTTCCACATTATCCTTCCTTTGCATTCATTCATTCTCCATGCTCCACATTATAGCCTTCAACCTACCTTAACTTCCACATGAACCACATGTTTCATTTGTTCACTCCAAGTTCTCCCAAATACATTCTTGTTTCATTATCCATTCTAACTTATCCACCTCCACATGAATTTTCCCATGCAAGGTAGAGATGTGAACCTTATCCACTCTATATTATCCACTACCTTATTTACACTTTGTGTAACCTCTATATGTCTTGTAGCTCCACATGGTATATAGTTCTGCAAGGTTTATATGGTAAACTATATCATATGGCTTATGTTTATCCAAACTCCACATCTCTTGAGGCTCCACCTCCATGACCTCCCCTATGCACACTTTAGGATTATCCTAAGTATGAAGCATGAGAACGTGTAGATTATCCAGTTCAAGTTCCATTTGAGCAGATCCAAATATCGGTCAATATTGAGTTCCAAGCCCTATTGATCAAACGGGTTTGGAACCAATTATGGTTGAACCTATTGATCCATCAATAGAAAATTGAATTATAGTTCCATATCCAATTCTAGACCTATATATCCAAATCCATCACCTCGTCGTTATTCTCCAAGTCACCCTCCGACCAAACCACAGGTTGACATGTGGAATATCTAACCAACGCAAAGACATGGAACTATTTTGGCTAGACACCTGATAAGTACATGTTGGCTAATGGTAACTGGGCAGTGACATGGTAGAGTGATTGGTTGGAAAGTACATGTTAGCTAATGGTGATTGGGAAATGACATGGTAGGGTGATTGGGTAAATGGGTAAATGTGGTGACCAAAAATTATATTAAGGACAAGTTACATAGGGGTCCATATCTCTCTCTATATTTATAATAAATGTATTATGAAAGCACTTTTCTATATAAAGAGTTTAGATTTCCCTCTCCAAGTGTAAGTGGGATAAAGAGGACGAAATTACAAATCAACAACTAAGATTGCACAAAGGGACAAATCAACTGTGGTTGAGTCTTCATCTTCTGGACACCATAACTTGAGCTCCTTATGTCAAAACTAAGCCAATGAGAGCTTGTTGGAAAGATTAGAAAATGAAGAACATTTGAGGTGTGATTTAAAGATATGAAAAATGCAATATTTTTTTGAAAATTCAATGAACAGTTGGGATCATGTGGCTACTTTTTGAAGGCTTAATTTGGAGCCTTGACTTTTTGAGCTTACAAGTTGAGCTACAAGCACTCAAATTTAGCAAATGAGAGATTGTTGAGAATCTAAAGTTGTGAAGAACAACTTGGAAATGGTTTCCATGGTTCAAATGTCAATTCTCATGTCCAAAAAATTAAAATACGGTCATCCTTATTTCTCGTAGTGGGCATCAAATTATTTTGGTAAAAAGATACGGTCATCCTTATTTCTCGTAGTGGGCATCAAATTATTTTGGTAAAAAGGTTTATTAAAAATGGTTTAAGAATGTCTAAAGTGGGCCTTAGATATGGCACAAATTTTGATGTGCACATTTTCCAAGGGACAATTAGTAAAGCATTGATTTAGTGACCAAAACATTATTTCATAAAGGGAGAAGCATGTGAGAAATTTGAAAAGGGGAAAAACTCTAACTTCTGAAGCAATTACAAGACGATGGACAGAGAATTATAAAAAAGGCATTCAAGGACATTCAAGGGGTTCATTTCCCAGATCTTATGGCTGACCCAATTTTGTAATTTTTCCTATTGCAACTTTTCCTTCTACTTTTCCTTCCCTATTGTTCTTTGCCATTAGGTTTTCCATGCACACTCTACAACAAGATAACCTAGGACAAATCAATTGCTTCTTTGTTTTCTTCTAGACATTTCCTATATTATTTCAGGTATGTGGAAGCCTCATCCCAACTCCTTTGAGAGAAAATGTAATCATTCCATTTAAGTATTTTTCATTAAATTTTTGTTGAGGATGTCTTAGCCCTCTTATTTCAAATATTCTTGAACGTGTCACATTTCAAACATATTATTTTAATTTAGCTCCACGAAGAATTACTTAAGCAACCATTTAGTTTTTATGAATTCTGAGCGGTGGAAAATCAATGAAATCTTAAGTAGATGGTTCTCTTTTTTCTTGTTTGATCATTAATGCAACAATCCTTTAAATTTCTTTGATGGCCTACCCATCTATTTCTTTTTCTTTCATATTATAAATTCATGGTTGATTATGTACTTACATCATAAAAAGAAAGTTGAAGTGGGCAACTCTGTTGGTTATATTATCTTGCAATATTTACTTTCTTTCTTTTAGTATTTGAGATTGCATGGTCCTTCTTAAGTAGCATTGTGCTTAAGGAAGATCTTTGATTGTTGAAGAGTATTCTAGGATTTGTTGTTTAACACTCACACATTTTTTAGTTAAGAAAGAAAATCTAAAACTCAAAAATAGGAGTGCCACCTCTCTAAAAATGAGGGAGGGCATTCTTGGATTCTCCCATGATCCTTCCAATGTTGATCCTTTTTTCTTTTACAAGGAAAAGTGATTAACACATACTAGAGAAAGTGACAACTTTTTCTTAAAAATAACATAGTGCATCATACAATAATAGGCAAGCGGTATAATATTAAATGCAAATGGTGGATGTTGGAATTAGTGCACTTTAAGATATGAGGAGCATTATTTATAATGTGTGCATTGTATATAATTTTATGAAAGAAAACATCTCTAATTGGTGCTTTATGGGTCATTTAGCAAATTGTGATTGAAAAGGTATTTTTTTGGGCCATATATCCTCTGGTGCACATTTATCATGGTGGATCATTGTATTAAGAGCATTAGTGCACCTATGTTATAAATAAGTGCACCGAGGTAAATTTTGCCAAAAACCTTTATGTGACACCTCTAACAAAATATCTACTAAATCTTGTTTCCTATTTTTGTTTTTAAGTAGACTCTATTTTTATCATGGACATGTTGCAACCTTAATGTGTTTGAAGGAAAATATTTCATAGATTTCTAAAGGGAAGAATCAAAATCCCTCATGGCATAATTATTTGAAGATGAATCACCATTGAAAGGATCTAATCAAGACCTCAAAGAATACTAATCATGCTACTCTGACAAATTGTCATGTTCCATTTTCATTGAAGTTCAATAACACTATTGATGTGATCATGAGTTGGAAGGAAAATTCCCTCCCAATGGTCTCGGTGCAAGAAGACTTCATCGAAAGGGGAACGAGAAGGCATGATTCAAACCCTTTGAATCATATTGCTTTAAGGAACCAAAAAAAAAAAAAAAAAAGAGTAATGATTATTAATCTCCTACAACCCTCAATCAACCAACTAATTAAACTAAAATTAAACAAAAGAAATAAAAAAAAAGAATAGAAATGGGGAGCATGATATTCTCTTTATAATAAAAAATATATACCAATATTAATAACTCGATCCATTTAGAATGTGTATTATATAGATAGTCAATAATTAATTATTTAAATATAAAAATAGTAATTTTATAATTTATAATTATAAAATATTACCTTAAAAGAATGAATTTTTATAACTTTTTATAAACAATATATATTTTTTAAATATTAAAATTCTAAATATTTTGAATCATTTCTTCCTCGAAAGTCATGGATGTGACCCATATTCATTTTTCCCGATTACACTCATTAAAAATAACCATCCAATGAGATTTTTTCATTTGGACTTTTAAGTATATTCTCTTGGAAATGTTTGTAATAAGTTACAAAAGGTGGGACCTTTAGATCGTATAATTTCTAAATCAAATTGTAAAGGTGGGACTTAATTTCTAATTCATTTTATTTTATTAATATTTTCTAGGTTAACTTTAATATAATAAAAAGAAATTTTGTGATTAAAAAATATTATAAAACGTTATATTCAACTTGAGAAGACAAGTTATTTGATTTGCCTTTAGCATTACTAGTACTTTGGAACTTTAGTTAATTGATAGTGTCGCAATTTTTGCATGTAGATGTCCTTTCTTAGAATTTATACTTAACATTAAATGTTTAACTTGTTGTCAATGCTTTTTGAGAAATTACCCTCCATTGTCTCTTCTTTTAAAACGAGGCGGCTCATGGTTAATGTCCTTTCGAATAAAGACACTTCATGTTGCGTCGTGATATAAACGTTTTTTTCTTTATTAAAACAAGATTTTGGATATCACTCCACCTCCATATAAGTTAATAAAAGAAGAGAGACTATAAATAAAATATTAGCATAGTATCCGAGTCAAAGCATGATAATGGTTTTTACTGAATTTTGGAAATCATAAATGTATAAGTAAAAATAGTTGTAGTTTTTAAGTGTTTTATGTTTTTGTTATTTTTAATGATATTTTATGTTTAATTTTGTTTAAAATTTGATGAGAATTTGTTTGATCTATAAATTTTAGTGTGTGTTTCATAAATTTTTCATCAAGTTAAATTTATTTTTAAATTCATAAATATAATTTAAACAACATAAAATAATTGTGATTTCTTAATTTATATCGTTAAATTCCAAAAAAAATAAAAAATAAAATAGTTGAACAATGTTTTAAAATATATTTTATGTAAGAAAATGTATACACAAAACTTCACACTAATATTAAATGTTTTTTAATATTTTTTATAATTATCTATATGATCTTCCTATATTAATATTTTAAAATTAAACAAATAAAATATACTATTCTCAAAGTCAAAAAATAAATTATTTAATTACTAAAAATATATAATTATTATTCATAATCGTTTGAGTTAAATAAAATAAATTCATATAACATAGAGATATAAGTATGGCCTTTGGCATAAGTATAAACAAAGAGATCAAGCTGCAATATTATAATGATTGAATCCTTCTTATATGAGGGTAAGTGGTTTTTTTGAATTTTGAAGATTAGAAGTTTTAAAGTTGGAAATTTTATTATTTTTTCAAGTTAAGATGAAGTGAGTTAAAAAGTAGATAAATTTAATTTTTTCGAGATAAAATTTGTTTTGAATTGTTTATTTTATTTTATTTTGAGGATATAGGTTTTTTTAAAATGGTAGAGATAAAGTTTATGATCAAAATTCCCATTAATTAGATAAAATTATAACTTTCCAAAAAAATCTTAACAAATTTTGGGGAAAAATTTCAATGAAAAATGATTAAGTTTGTTCACTTTTTAATTTAACTTGACTAAGATGATCTTCTCTCTCTTCTCCTTTGACACTCCTCAACCATAAGGAGGTGATTATTACATCTAAATTTAAGGAGAACTTGTAGTGCGCTAAAGAATTAGAGGATAAAAGAAAATTAAGATATTATAAGGAGGCAATAAATGCTAATCTAGAAGATTAAAAGTATCTCTCTATTTTGACTAGCATAAAGAAGAAAATCAACATTGCTAAGGTAAGAACAAACTCTAATGAGTTCTATAGTGAAATAGGCGTCGAACAATTCCTAAAACGTTGTGGGTCGAAATAATTTTTCATATTTGTGACACTAAGAGGGTTGAAGATGAAAAGCACTTTCTCGTAGAATATCCTACATACACCCACATTAAATCACAATTTCAAAATATGTTTTATAATAATGACCTTTCTAATCTTTTAATTCATCAAAACTATGGTGATTTAGGAATGCTTCTCTTAAATATTTTTGAGCACGGAAATAAAATTTTAAAGCAAACCAAATAATTCCTTACCTTTCTTTAAGGTCTGATATACCAAATTTGGTCTCAATAGATGTTAACCATCATCATCATCATCGATAGTTAGTCTTGAATCCTCACCAAGATCGAACTAAGTAGACTTTTAAATTATTTTATTTTATCAATAAAAATTAATCCAACATCATTTAATTATAATTTTATTACAAGTCTCCCTCTCTATTATATGTCAGGTCTCATTTTAAAGATATATATAAGATCTTTTTTATATGCAAAAATGCATTATATAGAAATCATTTTACAAGAGAGTATAATGTTCATTTTGCAAGAAGGAATAGTGTATGGTTTCGTGTATGTGACTAAGGTTATTTTTATATTTTATTTTAAATCTAGGAGAATAAGTAATTGGTCAAAATTACCTAGGTGAGGCCTAGGTTTAAATTCGACTAGTTGCCACTATAAACCCTAGGCTAGTGCCAATGACTTGCAATCCAATGCTTGGCAAGAAACATATGACTTAGCAAGGGCCAAAACGTACTAAGACACACACCAGCGATGGGGGGTCCCACTCACGGGGTGTGCCCACCCTTCTAGCCTTATCACAATGAGTGAGAGTCTCATCGTGGATTTGAACCCGGGTAGGGCGAGTGCAAGACCTACTTTGCACTAAGGCTAAATATTACTAAAAATCACATAACCTCACTAGAGGTAGCCTCAACGATGACCACAAGGGATATTGGTTTTCTTGTGGATATTATCTAGGCTGAAACCGCCTTTTTTTCCTGGAGTAAGTCCTAAAACTACTTTTGATTGGCTAACAACTCATCTTTCTTGAACGTAAGGAAACATGTTAATGGCCCAAAATGTAGAGGTATCTAGTAGGAGTGAAAGTCTATCCCCATACAGACCACCCATAAGTCATTTTAGGTAATGTGATTTTGATCATCATTACTAATTGACAATTAAATGATAATATATTTTACCACTTTCGAAAAGAGTTTAATGTTCATTAAAATTGTATTTTAAGTTAAATGCTTAAAATCCATCAAAACTAATCATTATATTAAACTATTCTAAATTTTATTTTAATATAAATATTATGGGAAAAACTTTTACCTCAAAAATTTAATTGTTTGACACTTTCATGTTACAATTTTTTCATTATCTTACATTAAAACATATTTAACTTTTAATTATTATATTAAAATTTATTAAAAAATATCAAAATAATCATTATAAATAAAAATAAAAATACATGAATAAATATCATGGTCAATCATTACCTTTTTCTTTTCAATAGAAAATTTGCTCAAATTATATTATTAAAAATACAATTTTTTTACATATTCAAGATCATAACAAATGATCATAGCAGAACTAGTCCATAGACCATGCTCAAAAATACTACGACAATACCAACATGCAGGCTGTAAAATGAGAAACAAAACCGAGGTAAAAACCCCAGAACAAAACACAAAAAAGAAATTGAACCAGATGTCGCACACCCCCAAAGGACCTCAAAGTGATTATCCAACACCGCATGCCCCCAAAGGACCTCAAAGTGTTAAACAATAAACCACACACCCCAGGTGTGGACCTCAAATCTCTGGTCCAAAACCTCTTCTAGCCAAGGCGGAAGAGGTCAAGAGAAACCAGAAAAAAAAAAACAAAGAGAGGACAAAACCCCCATTGCAACAAACCCCGAAAGCCTCCATCAATGCTCCATAGAATACCGCCACATAGCAGGAGTAATGGAAGATGTAGATACAACTTATGGCAAATGCAAAGAAGAGTTCGGCCCCGAAACAGGATATCCATCGCAGGCTCTGAAACTCCACCTTTTGCAGAGCACTGCCACTCTGCAGGCCCTCAAGGAAACACCCCTCTGCCACCACCGTCGAACCCACTTCGTCTTACATCCGCCGTGTCACGCCGCTCCGCAAGTCTTCTCGCACTAGAATCTCTCACCCACACTTGCCCAGTCCCACACCCTCACCCGCGACCACGCTCTCCTTGGAAGTGCCCACGCCCTCGCCCACACTCGCCCATCTCCAAGGTATGCATTAACAATAATGGCCACCTTACAATAATGGTATTAACAACATAAAATAAGTATACACAAGTTTATATAAATTTATATGATAAAAAATAATAATAATAATAATAAATATTTTTTTTAAACTACTGCAAAACTAATTAGAAAGAATAAATAATCAAGGAGTAACTTGTCAATTCACACACTCTTTCTTTATTCTAATATTTCTATCTTTACTTTATGTGCTTGATATGCACTATTTTTGTTCACATACTCTTTCTTTATTCTAATATTTCTATCTTTACTTTATGTGCTTGATATGCACTATTTTTGTTTTATTAGAAGAATGGTTGATACTTCATACCCCTAGTTGATAATATTTAACACTTATATGCCATATAAGAATTATTTAAGAATTATTGATACTTCACATTCCTAAGTTATAATTTTTATTTTATGAGAAGAACTGTTGATACTTCATATTTCTAGCTGTTTTATGAGAAGAACTGTTGATACTTCATACTCCTAGCTCATAACATTTAACACTTATATGTCGTAGTATAAGAATTATTGATATTTCAAATTTAGTTATAATTTTGTTTTATTAGAAGAATGGTTGATACTTCCTAGCTTATAACATTTAACACTTATATGTCATATAAGAATTATTGATACTTCACATTCTTAAGTTATAATATTATCAATTATGAATACACATGTTATAAGTATATTTAATTATATTGATAATTTCATTGGGTTTTACTTGTAGTGTATTTATAATGACATAGGTGAATAATGATATTCGCTTGAACATAGTCTTTCATCTCATTGTAAAGACTCCGATTTCATTGAAGAAGAGGTGCATGTGATTCCTCTCCTCCATGGTCAAGAACAACATGTCCTTTGAGTTGCAATTCTCTCTACATGTTCTTTGGCCTTGCTCATTTTTTGTAACATCATCTCTACCACCATTACATTTACCATCATTGACTTTGCCTAAACTATGGTTTATCATAGTTATCAATCTTGCCTCACCTCATTAACCAAATTTCCCTACAACTTTCCACCCATAAGGAAAATACACTCGATTTAGATGTTAAGATCACTACCATTGTTACCATACATTAGTGTGATATAGCGGATATTGCCTCTCATGTTTAGGGTGTTACACACAACAACAACAACAAAAAATGTTCTAACACTAATGAGACATATGTAATAATTTTTCTTTAGAAGCACACAATAATCATGTCTAGCACCATGGCTTAGTGCCTTTTACACTAAGCACATGTTCCAAGTCTCACACACAGAAGCCACTTCTCAACATGCCACAAATAACTCTCCAATTCCCTGTGTAGAAAAATTGAGACATTCTACTCATTGGCCAATTTCACCACAACTTTCTAAAGCCTCATTAAATCTAGATTATACTCCAACATCATTCCAATAACACTACAAGTCTCTATTAACCTCAGTAACACCATCAATGTCAATTCATGAACCACCAATCAATTTACATACCTCAACAAGTTATTTCGTAGACAAAACATATTAAACCTTTACAAAAACCCAAAATAACAAACCTTTTAGTATAACTTGTAAAACTTATAATCCACGATTCACAAACCTCTCATGTCAACCATATTATCTCATATGATGTTACATAAACATAAAAAAATGAGATTAAGCCCATACAAATCTTACATAAATATTTCACAAAATTAAATGTTATTGCCAAGAATAATTTTACAATAATAAAGTGCATACTCAACATTAACACCATAAAATAAATATGTATGAATTTAAACATTGAACACGTGAAATATTATTTATTTTCATAAAATTGAAATTTTAACAAAAATAAATAGAAATTTAAAATTAATTATTATTATTAAAAATATTTTTTTTATAAATATAAATTTAAATCAAATAATAAATTTAAACATTTTAATACAATTTTAAATTATTATAAATTCATCTAAATTCAAATTTATTAAACAAAGCATCAAAAATCTAAAAAAAAAAAACTTTAATCCTTTTAAAGTCATAATATTGTTTTTAATAAATATTAAAATGTGTACTTATCTTTCGTTTTATCTTTGAATATACAATGAAATCTTTTTTCTCCCTTGAAGCACTATTAAAGATATTTTTAAAAAAGCAGTTTTATTTAATTAATATTAAATATATGAAAACACGCATGAATCTTCTCCACCGATATCGTATAACACCTCACTTTTGTCCATGGAGACAATAGTATGAAAGTTTAAAAACAAGGACACTAAAAATAAATGTTTTTTAATATTTCTTTGGCTTTGTGTAAAATACTTTCACTTTTATGTAATTTTTCTAAAGATTTAAAATCATAAAATGGTTTGCAATTTCTTTCAGGGATATACAAATCATTCTCTTTATTTGATAGCTTGACAATGTTTAATAATAAAAATATATATATATTGGCCATAGAAATTTATTTATTTTAAAAAATTTGAGATTATAAATTAATTTTTGGTTTTTTATTTTTATTTAGAAATTTTAATATTGCAATTTTTTTATTTAAATTTATAATTCTTAAAATAATTAAGTTTAAATGTTTTATAATTTTGATTTTTTTAATTTTTCATCATTAGAGTTTGGTTAGATAATTCTTATTGAAGTTATAATTTTGGATGGATGATATTATTGTTTTTAATGTATTTGTAAATTTATTGTCCTCTAATACCCCTAGTATAATGTAATGTTAACATTTAATATATATAATCCATCAATTTAAAATAATTCTTACTAGAATAAAAATGTTAGATTACTTTTTTATTATTATGATTGATAAGAAAAAAAAATTCATTTCAGTATGTTTAGATTTTTGCTTTCAAAATTGAAACCAAATTTCCATTGAATTTATGAAAAATCTACTACACAATTATCTTATTTCATGTAAAATACTTTTGACTTTGAACAATTTCTCCAAATATTTCAAACAATGAAATGGTGTGGTATACATTACATCTAAATTGATAACATGGTTTTTTTAAGATGTTAGGAACAATTAATGGGTTCTAAACTTAAGGTACATCGTGTATTTTTAAATAGAAATATTCTATTTAATTATAATTAAATAAAAATAATTATTGTTTATATGGGTTTGGATTAACCAGGAAATTTAAGCAGGGTGGTATGATCATCATTATTAGAAGAGGTACAACAACCATGTGGATTTGGAAGGATTTGGAATAACACTAGTAGAGTTGTATAAACAAGTAACATGTTTTAAGTTGACATTATTAAATGAGTACCATATATTTATGAGTACGACTTAAATATAGAGTAGAATATGTACAATTCAAATTACACTATGAAAAACATTTATCCTCCATCCTTAACTAGAACATAAGAATATATATTTAACAATATAACATGACCACAAAGAAGAAGAATATTCCTCAATATTTCCATTTGTATTATTTACCTTGTAACAACCATCCCCACACATATAAAGATTAATTTTTTATATTAAAAATGTTAGAGAGATTAAAAGTGCAAATTATTTTTTATTTTTAAAATAAGAGTAGTGTTATTATAGTACCAAAGTTGAAACCTCACATAAATATGTTTGTACTTTGTAATTAGGTATGCCTACTATTTATTGCAAGTGGAATTAGGGGTACTCACTCCATTGTAATAAATTCTCATACTAGAAAAATATTGTATGCTTACATCATCATCATAAAAGTTTATATAAAAATAATTTAAAAAAAATATAAAATATATAATATTCTTAAATATAAAGATGAAGAGAAATTAATAAAAAATATATATAATATAAAACTCAAAATAATTTTTTATTATTATTTTTTTATTATAATTTTTTAACATAAATAATTATTTTATTATTTTTATTTGACTATAATTTTTTAACACGAACCATTATTTTTAACTTGCAAAAGGTTTTTTCTCTTCACGCATGAACAATGAAAGCTGTTAAGACTGAGACCCACTTATTAAAAAAAACAATTTGTACTAAAGTTTGGTCGTCAAAATTTAAACCATCTTCGTAACAAACGATTTGTCTTACCACTAACTCAGAACCCAATGTACACCTTTACAGATAGATGTCAAATCGATAAAATATTGATCTTTTATAATAAAAAAAATAAAAAATATATAATTAATTTTATAATAAAAAATCTAAATTTATTATTTAAAACAATCATTTTATATTTTATTCGCAACTTTATTTTAATATTTTAATTAGATTTATAGCCGCTCCTCTAACTTACGGGCCGCCCCAAC
>CBVK0100729106.1:0-20192 GCA_900067695.1 Picea abies
AAAGAACTCATTTACACATATAACATATTTTACATATATAGGTTATATTTGGTTAACCTTATATATGTTTGAAAAACTAGCGTTTCCCATTAGTTGCTTATATTATTAATTTTACGAAATGAAAGACTTAACATTAATGCAACCATGACATGATAGTGTTTCATGGAGTTGTTAACACTAAGTTTTCAAGTTTGCTTCTTATTAAGTTGAGTGTTAATTTTAGGTGTGAAGGATCCATATTTTTTTCAAATATATTATGTTTGTTTTTTCTTTTCAAAATTATTATGTTTGTTTTTTAAAATATTTTTAGAAATTTTTATCATTTTTTAAGAAAATTTTATATTTTTTAATTTTGTAAATTTTTTTCAATTTTTTGGTCATTTCATCATAAAAAATGATGTAATATCTCTAATTTTTTTTTGGTTAGGAATCTAGAAACTAAGCTATTTTTCTTAAGGTTTATGGTTTGATTTGTTGTTTCAACAAGTTTTTGTACTCTCAAAACCGCCTCTCTTGGAGATGGCATGAGGTGTCTTCCTATAAATCTTGATTACGATGGAGTTGATGATCTCATACCCACTCTTTGATCCCCTCTAGGATCACTAAGCTCTTTTGCATAACATGCATACTGTATTGCCTTATCTATCAAATTTAGGTTCCACATCCGAACAAGGGATTGAATTTTAGAATTTAGTCTGTACATAACTGTCTACATAGGAAACATCTTTTAGTAACACCATAAACCTCATCTCATACTCCACTATTTGACCTCCCTAAACCAATGCATGTAGGGCTCTAGTTTGCTAACCTTTAAAGTATTCTTGAAGGTACTTATTTCAAAATCTTTCTTTAAATAACTTCAAGGTGATTTGTTGGTAGTGAAATGCAACTACTCTAGGTTTCCCCACTAGGTTAAGTCATTGTCATGTAGTTGAAAAATGACTAACTTTGCTTTCAAGGTGGAGGCATAACCTCTTAATGAAAAACACCTCATTATGCTTTCCAACCATGCTTAAGTGTGTTCCTCTACAAGCCCTCCCCAAAACTCCACAAATTTATTTTCTAGAGTTTTCTAGTAATATCCCTAGGAGGAGGTCCTCACTCTGAGTTTCTTGACCCTTCAAGGTTATCCCTTATTTGTGGGTTATTTACTTCTCCACTCACTAGTGGGCACCCTCTCAATGTCTCATTTATGGCCTCCAAGGAAAACACTATGAAAACCAATTCAGGCAATACTGGTGATAGTGCCAACACCAATTGCTATGATATTGACATTGTTTGACCCTAATTATTGTGAATCTTAACCGTAATCAATACTGCATCCTATCATAAATAAATATTAGTAGGGGTTTATATTATATAATCCCTAATTACTGTGAGTCTTAACCATAATCAATACTGCATCCTAACATAAAGAAATATTAGTAGAGGTTTATGTTATATAATCACTAAACCTCAATAAATAACATTTCTATGAATATTGACGAATTGTAAGTTTGACTCATGTGATCGACTAACGTTAAAGACATGAAATCAAGGAAAAATATGCGGTCTAACTTGACACTATGCCCACGTCGGTGTCAAGGTTGTTTCTTACTCAAGCTTAAATACAAAGGTAGCCTATGTGTATACACTACCTTCCTAAAAATAAGATGAACATAAATAATATGGGCATCCTAACAAGTTTGATCTTTTTAATCCTCAATATTTAAAATTTAAGTGTTCATGGTTATCAAGGTGTCATGGCCAAGGATCTATGTGTCCTTAAAGTATTAGTTCACTCCCATGGTTATTGTGGATCCATATTTAAAGTTCACTTTCTGTCTCGATTCTCGGTTATGATTCTTTGTTTTACTTAGTTTTTTTATGGCCATCGAGCCTTGCTCATCATATCCATGAGGTAGCCTCACTTATCAGCTGGTTTCCCTATCTTGGGGAAATATGTACCCCTTTAGAGTAAATAAAATGAAAACAAAAACCAAATTAACACCCTTTTCACAAATCAAATTCAATCCAATATTTTTGAACTTTCCTTCTCGATCTTTGACAATTCACCTAACAACGCATCATTATTTGTTCCCTTGGTAAATTACGTGGCATGAAGGCTACTTGTCTCTCTCTTTTTCTTTTAACATCTAGTTAAAACAATTTATAAGAATTGAAAAATTAACCAAGGGGAGGAAAGTGAATAAGGTTAAAAACTCTCATTCTTCCCTTTTTCATACTTAAGAGTTAGGGTTTCTTGATAGGTTTTCATTTGCTTAGGGAGGTTAGCGTCTTTTTGAAAAAGGAAGGTTTTGTTGATTTTCTTGTTATCTTTCATGTGTGAGCATAAGCAATTTTTAATTTTTTTATAAGAACTAAAAAATTAACCTAGGGGAGGAAAGTGAATAGGGTTAAAAACCCTCATTCTTCCATTACTCATACTTTCCTCCTCTCAAATGTTAATTTTTTTATAAGAACTAAAAAATTAACCTAGGGGAGGAAAGTGAATAGGGTTAAAAACCCTCAATCTTCCATTACTCATACTTTCCTCTTCTCAAATGTTAGGGTTTATTGTTAGGTTTTCATTTGCTTATGGAGGTTAGTGTATTTTTTAAAAAGGAAGGTTGAACCATGGTGGTTTATCTTTCCCTTAATTTTTGTGTTGATTTTCTTGTTACCTTTCCTGTGATCATGTTTTGGTTAGTCTTTTTTTAAATTTTTATATTATATATACATTTTATTCTTTTTTTTTAAGTAGGTGGCTTACTTAGTTGTGTGCATTTGTTTGTTGTAGTTTGGAGTATTAGATGGAGTCATGGGAACCTCTTCATATCTTAAATGTTGTTGTTGTGATGATCATAATTTTTGAAAGTCAACTTTCTTCATATGGTTGCAATGCTTGTTGGGATGTTGCACTAATACTAGGGTGTGACCTCTTCATACTACACCACCTCTATAGGATTAAGTAATGGGATTCAACCACCCTCCTATGCATAGATCCACAAATGGCCCCACAACCTTCCTTCATGAGGTGCAACCCTCTACAATTGGTCATTTGTTAAGCATACATGACCCTAAGAACTAACAATTCAAGCAATGAGATACATGGATAATCACACCACATTAATCGGAATGAAGTAAATGAATGTTTTAAGCATGGTAAGAAATCTAAAAAGAAATAAAGAGTGACATAATCAATTCCTACTACGATCTCAAATGAATCAGAACACAAGTGAATGGTTGTAAGAATCAATACCTACAAGTGCAACTTGACAATTAATGAAGGTTATATAAATACATAAGAAACAATGAAAGCAATAGAAGAAAAATAAGTAAAAGGACAAGAGAGAAAAAGAAAAAGAAATGAAAAATGAAAATATGAGAGGGAAAGAGAGAAGAATGGGAACTAGAAGGTCAGTCTATTGGCCTTCCCATTGCCCCACATGTATCCTATATCTCATTATAACTTGACTCTTAAAGGGTGTTTTTGTCCAAAGAGGCAATGATGCACACAAAGCCATGAGATACATTGTAACTAAAGATTGTCGAAATGAGAACTCAACAACCATTTAAAGGTTGATTTTCCCATTTGGGTTTCCAGGGTAAAATCTTCATGTTTAGGTTGTGTTTGCTTTTACTGTTGTACAAATTTTGTGTATGAATTATGCTATCCTCATTTATGTAATATGTTATTCTTATTGTGTTAACGACGGAAATGACTCAATTGCAAAGTATATTTATGTTATTCCACTCAAAAACGCATTCTCCAATATAAATTGACAAAATGCGAACAACTACGAATTAACCACCATTCAATTTACTATGTGATGAGAGATCTATGGCTGTCATTAATTGACTGTTGCACTATTCTAGGCCATTTATAATTTTGTTTGTCAATATTATTGACTGTTGAGGGAAGATACATCAAGTTCTTTGTTTGCCCATGGCTACACACATGCCATTCCAACTTCCTTGAAGATCGTACATGTGACGTACATGCCATACTAGCATGTCATCGAGATGTCATTTATTCCTTGAGGTCGTATGATTCAATTACTAGGAATGTGAGCTTTTGGAAATCTTTCTTAATGTTTTGGCAAAGAGCTAAGTGGTATTTTGCACCACTAAATCAAAACTTGAAATATTTAATTCCTCTCTTCCTTGTTTGGCATCTTGTGAGTTAAGATTGTGTGGGCATTCCTAGGTTCAAAGCATTGGCTTGTGTGGAATTTTTTCCCTTTCCCATGCCATTAAAATAAATGCCTCACATGTAGATTTAATAAATGGTGTTAAGTGAATTAAGAAATTGACATCTCTTATGTGGTTCAAGTAATGATGGATAAGTTGAAATAGATAAGCACATGAAATTGGTGAAGGGATTGTGATTACATGATAATTATTGGTGAATCTTCATTCATGTCATTATAGTCACTTGGGAAGAATACATACATATCGAAGAGCAATGCCTTGCAATGAAAGTTGTAGTCGAAGCTTGAGTGCATACTTATGGTGATTGCAACTAAAGTTACATTGAGTTGTGTTCTTTTTGTTATCCAAACACTTCAAAGAAAGTTGGTAGCATTATGATAAATATTGTTGACCTGAAATGGGATAGAGCCATATGTGTTTCAATTATGGGAGCATAGACATTGAGTAGAGCCAAAGTGTTCTAGTCAATATAGATATCTTTATTTGTTGGAGTAACATATTGTGTTTGTTGTTGGACTAGCACTTCTTATGTTGTAATGCCTCACTAATTCTTAACACTAGAGCCTTGTATCTTTTGTTGTTAGGGTGTCGATTACAAGTGTATTGTTTGGCTTAATAAGCTTTTGGATAGAGCTGACACTTACCTAGACAATTGGATGAATGTATCACTATTGAGTTACAACCATTTTTGTACAATAAGAGCTTAGAATTCTCTCACTCCATTTAACCTGTTACTTCATGTTGTATACACATGAATGTGCCTTCTTTTAAAAGAGAAAGGTGAATGAAGGAATTAGCAATGGGATTGAATTTGTGAGGGAGTTTTGTCCAAACATAATAGTTGTGTGTGTCATTCAATTGGCTCTTGAGAGCAGAGCATTGCAAAATTGAAAGAACTCAAGCCTTGAAGTAAAGAAGCATAGCTAATCCTTGTGTTCCTGCTTGGTGAGAACACCATAGAAACAAACTAAGAATTTTGATTATTATTGACTTTATTAGTTAGTTGGTGTGTGTAGGCTACATCAAGAATAGAGGTCTTGTACCCATTTTGAAGACTCACATCTCTATATAAGTTAGAGAACAAAGAACATAAATTTAATTCCACAAAGTATCCAAGTTGGTGAAGTGAGTGTGCTATAAGTTCCTCATTTACAAATCATATTAGGATCTCGACCAACTCAAAATCACCTCGTGAACACCTACATCTATCTTCCATCTCCCATCTCCTCCTTTGGTACAATATGTTGGGGCATCGACTATATCAACTTAACTCTATATAACCCTAAGGTAGAAGCATTGACTATATTGACCTAACTTCCCCAACATGCAACCAACAATCATTATCACATGTTTAGGGGAGCGTGGCTAACATTGTCCTCCCATGACTTTAGGTTTTAGATGTTGCATGATGGGTAACACCTCCACCCCTCCCAATAGAACTAGGTTCAACACCTTAACACCAAACCATAATATGTGACTACTATTCTTAGAGCCACACCATCGACTAATTGCTCTAAGTAAATCAAGTGTCTTGTCTAAATCATACTTACACACAAATCATAATAATGATGAGAACATAAATTACATCATAAAATTGTCTTCTTCATGTTTATAACATCTAGGTTACCTTAGCACTACAACCATTCAACCATTGCATAGCTTACCAGTGGCTTGTAACCACATAGAAAAATAACAATTTTACATAGAAAAATAACAATTGCAAGTGATAACCCATCTATATATTGATATTCAAACAAATAACATATATTCATATTCATGGCACCATACCTTACATCCATATACATACATAACATAAATCTTGAACTCTTATCCCTAAATTGAAATTTCACAATTTAATTCACATGTTTGAAATAAATCAGATAACTATCATCATGATGAAAATATAATGATGGAAATCAGATCTTGTGAAGACATAAATAGGTCTAGTCTTCATAGGACCCCTAGCTTCCTAATTTTGACGATGGATAAGTAATAAAAAGATATTATATATAACATTTTATTGAGTAAAAAAAAATGTTTTCCTTATTTCCGAAGTTAAAGGATCTAAATATTCAGTACCTACCATATCGCTCTATGGTAATGTTGACTATGCACTAATTCTTACCAACAAAATTACAAGGTAGTTGCATACGTGTCGTTTTATGTTGTTGAAAACATGATTCTCATTATTTATCGAATCACGTTTCATGAATGGTCCTCTACTTTCCCCTTATTTACACTCTCACCTCATTCCTCCTCCTTTAATGTTAACCTGTACGAGTCAATTTCAGTATTATTATTATTATCATCATATTTTTAATGTCAAGACCTGTCCTGCTTGTATCGGCGTCCACGTCCACATCCAAGCGGCTTTTATTCTCTATTTTGAAATTGTATCTTGTACTTTATTTTTATTTTAGCAGAAAAGAAAGAAGTGAACTCGATTCCTTAAGATCATATGGGCAGTGGGCACGTTAAGTTACAAAATTTATTTTGTTGTAAAATGAGCAAACATTTATTAACAGCCAACAAATACTCAATATTCTGGGAATATTGAGTGTAATTTTAGGAATAGAGGGAAAAGATTCGTCGTCCTTTTTCCAACGTTACCCACTTATATTTGATAGAGGAAAGGGAAGGAGCGTTGTTGTTTTATTATTTCATAGATGCTTCTGGGCTAAAGGGATTCCATGCTTTGTTTCGCTCACAATCCAAATCCATATTTACTTTGGTTGCTTAAAGCAGACGTCAATATTATGTATGGAGAGTAGGTGGGTGCCTCACCCCCTCATTTCTCCTATACGCAATTACTCTCTCTTGTTAAATACAAAGGAGAGGATGGGTGGAGGTATTGGAAACCGCCACGTGTTCTGCAAGCGCCAAGCTTTCGTTCCTCGTGGCTAATAATGACCGTTACATCCAGCATGTAGGGCCTACTTTCCAACGTACACTTATTCATTTCTATTTGTATTCTAATTCAAGTCTTCCTGCCTAATAATTATTATCCAACGGAGCATAGCTTATTCCGGTTACCCCGCAAAATCCGCTGAACGTTAGCTCCCTTACTCCACAGGCCTTTCATGTGACCCTGACGCTTTTGTCAACCATGGGTTTACGTTTCTAGTCTGGGAACGCAACGTGACCAGTGGCTTAATGGATGGGAATCTTTTTTTGAAATATATCAAATCATTATCCGATTTTCCCATGGTCGCCCTTCCCAGATTCTTCCTTTTCCCGTGGTTTATTATCAAAGGTACGGCGCTAAACGCACTTTGGGATACGATCTGTCAAATGAAATGACGGAGATGAAGGGACGCTGATTGAATTTGCTTTGTTGCGCACAATTGATCTCGAATCGGCCTTGCAGAATCCTCAAATACAGAAATTGTAGGCGTGTATGTTGACCACGGAGATTCCCGTCAAGTGACGTGCGGGGATTTCTGTGTTAACGGACCCTTCGCATAGAGGGTGGAAAAAGCGTGGTATTGCTATTCTCAGCTGCTCGTCAATTGGACGAATGGTCCGGAGACGTGTGTCATTGGAGTGATGCCTAAGATAGTCACCCGACATATGGTAGGCCGTGTTACACCAATCCCGGCAAACCGATCGCTCCGGGCACGCCGGGCGCTGGAGATTTCGCGGCGGCGATACGAGTCCGAAAAAGTAAATCTGATTTACATGTTGGTGGGAGGTAAATCGTGGCATGATGCCGTCGAATATCTATAGACCTACGCTGGAATGCCCTCCTCGAAAACCGTTGCCGGCCCGCTCCCAAGCGTAAGTGAATCAGTATACGGCCTTGAGATCTGCAGCCGCGTACAGTATCCGTATCATGTATGTATGTATGGGATGGGAGTATTTTGAAAATCTTGTCGTATGAATCACATGTGGAGGAAGGAGGGGTTAACCCGGGTTACCCCTTATAAGCTTGTATGCATATGTGTGTATGGACGGAAGTGGGTCCTCACCCCCATCCAGAGAGAGTAAAACGGTACTACATTTATCGTCGAGATAAATCGTCTGTTTTTCAGTTGAGAGTCCGTGGGTAACTGTCCGGCTTCCCCTAATTTTTATCCAACGAGTTAGGAGATACGTCGTTTTCGGAGCGTAGTAAATCTTTTTATTTTCTTAATCTTCCTTCCCTATTCTTCGTTTTTTTTTAAAATTTCTTTTTCTGGATTTTCGGGCCATTGCTTTTTTGGCTTCCCCTCCCCCTCTCTCCCATCACTTCCACGCCTGGTTTAGCACAAACCAAAGAGAGACGAAGAAAGAGGAAGGACTCCGGCGAAGGCAAAGTCGGTGCGAATAATGTCGAGATCGCCTTCTCAATCGGCCGCAGGCTTTTGATAAGATCGGAACGGAAGTGGTGTGTTTAACGATCCCAAGGGCTTGAGCAGTGATCGATTGATTTACTGGGCATAGCATCCAAGGGCTTGAGCAGTGATCGATTGATTTACTGGGCATAGCATGGAAGGTGTTCGAGCCCCGGCGAGAACAGTCGGAGGAGGAGCCGGAGGCGGAGGGGGACTAGAAAGAAATGCTTGCCCGGCCATTGACCAAGCAGCGTCCACACAAACGATAGCCACCGCCAAATCCCTTGCTTCTACCAAGCGTTGCGCAGGCGAGATTCCGGACAAATCTATTGCCGCTCTCAAGCGCTGCAGGACGCCGGAGAACGAAACAAAATCTTGTGTCTTCACAATGGAAAAATCTGCAGGCCAGATGAAGGAGACGGCGACGATTAGTCTTAGAGGCGGCCAGAAAGTGGAGAAGGAATGCACGATGTGCGGCGATGTGGGGTTTGAGGACGATCTCCTCCTCTGCAAGAGATGCGGTTATCGCTTCCAGCACACGTAATAAGCTCCAATCCCCCTCTCAGGATAGGGTTTCCTAGAATAGGATCCTGTGATTGTTTGCGCTCAATGGTTGTAATTGACGTTTCCTTTGTTTTGATTGCAGATATTGTAGCAAGCTTTATCCCGATCTGGATATGGAAGCATGGGCCTGCGAATGGTGCCTCTATGAAGATGAAAAAAACGGAGGGGGCGCCAAAGGGAAGCTCGGAAAACGAAAGATGTTGAACTTGACTGAAAGCAGGAGCAAGGCGTTCGAGTTCTTGCTCCAGATTGCGCAGGCTTGTCCTAGCGAACGGGAGAGTTATTCTGATCGACGGCAGAAGGCGAACGGGGAGATTTCAGTTAAACGTCAAAGGGAGAACGGAGATGATAGGCGGGTAAACGGCATTGCGAATAAGAAGGAAAACGGATTCAAGTGCAGCAATGGCAATGGCAATGCTAGAGTGGAGCAAAAGCAGGTCGTTCGTTGTGGCAAGGAGGAGAATCCGTTAAAATTGGGGCAGTTGGGCGAACATTGGAATCCGAACGGGAATTGCAAGGAGGAAAACGGTTTGAAAAGCGGGGGGCAGCAGGTGCCCAAGAAACAACGTTGCAGTCACGCTACTGATAAGAACAAGGCACTGGATAGGTGGAGGAATATCGCCAAAAATAAACTCCACTGCAATGCATCCAAGGCAATCGGTCGGCGGTATAAGCTCCTTGCAGATGTTCTCTGTTAATTCTCCTCCTTGTATTATAGTCCAGAATGATGTGTTATTATATGCTTGCTGGTATCTCAATGCATATCTGGGGTGGGCGTCGGTTCGAGCCTTCATCGATGAATGGAGGTCGCTTCCTAACAATCAAAGAAAAGCTGTTTAAAGGCTGCTTTGTATCAGTCAGTCAAGAAAATCAAAGGTAAAAGCCTTTGGGCTTCCTTCAACTACAATTGTCTTGTTCTTGCAAGGTGGACAATTGGCTGGAAGCTCCGGTTAGACTGTAAAGAACGTTTCTTCAGGTTTTCATTTTTAGGTGCACATCTTAGTATTTATAGTAATGGTGCTCAATTTACCGCATGGAAATAAATTTTGCTGTGTATTTAAATCACAATTTCTGTGCAGATTTTGAAGCCTCTTATTTTCTGTACTCGTCCTTTGTGATTACAAAGAAAGTAATGTTAACTGATCCCAAAAGTTTGCATCTGATACAACAATTGTAGTCCAATTCTCCAGTTTCCCCAGGGTACTCATGGATCCATGATGAGCTTCGATACAAAGGTCATTTGTATTTAATTAAACAGTCAAAACTACAACTACTCTCCAGACTTGCGCACAACTAAATTTCTACAGTTGTGAGATGTGTGTGTCCAAATGAGCTCTGGAATCCTATATTTATACTGCTCCTTCTTAGTTGTCTGGGATGACTTCACATTCTAGAGGCTAAAAACTCAATATTAAATATTTCCTTTAGCCGAATTGTCTTCTAGGGTTATGTCCAATGCTTTAGGGTTTCTTCTTGATTCCCGAAATATTTTATTCTTGTCAGGGTTACACGTCGAGGTTAATACCTCCTGCAGCTACCTTAATATCAACACAGAGAAGAGGCATCAAACATTTTCTTGAAATTAGACTACATATGGGTTGTCAATATGTGTTGGAGTACCAAGGGTTAATTGGATAATTTGTAAGTAGCTATGTCATTTTACTATAAATTGGGTGTAGCTCAAGTGGCTAAGAGGAAAAGGTCTATCCTTCCTGCTGGGGTTCAAATCCCACCTTTTGACATGTTTGTTCTTCATGAGCCGATTGTTCTTGAGATGTTGACTGACCCTTGAGCCCTAGAGAATATGATTTACCATGGGTACCATCTTCACAATGAGGGGAAGTGCCTAATGGGTTTCCCTGAGAATTGTATTACGTGGAAAAAAAATTATGTTGTTTTACTTCCCTTATTTAATAATTAATGGAACAACAATAAACCTTTTCTTGTGTGTTTGTTGGCGTATAAAACTCATAGGAAACAAAGTATGAAGTGGAGCCAATAGAAGAGGAATGACTTCAAAACAATGTGTATTGTTTACAAATCACTCATTGTTATGGTGTGCTTTTCGATTTATAGAATCATTACAAATGTAGATATACTCGTCATAATTTATTTCTATGTTTGTAGATGGAACGTGAAGAAGCAAAACACAACCAATGTAATCAACAAAACATCCCAAATAACTCAAATATAATATCCCCTATAAGTGACGAAGAAATGAGACATGCATGTTGCTCATCGATCACAACAATTCGAGTGATGAATGATGATCAATATAATTGAATATTGCAAGTTGTATGTTTTGGAATGTTTGTTTGTAAAAATCAAACATTTTGTTTACTGTGGACAAATTTTCTCAATTGGTATGACAATAGGTACTAATAAATATAACAATTATTTATTCACTTACCAATTATCTTGGATCTTTATGTTGTCCCATTTTATATGCCAATGATCCCTTATTCGTATATAATAAAACTAGTTGCTTATTCTATTGCAGTCTTCCATGTTGCAAAATGTCACTTGCTATTTAAATATATGAATGATTTACATTATTACAATGAATAAAAGTGTAATCAACCCATATATTGGTATATTTGTTTAAATGATACATTATTACAATGAATAAAAGTGTAATCAACCCATATATTGGTATATTTGTTTAAATGATACAATACAGGGCATCATTACAATCAAGATAGCAGGGATAGTGCTGGGTTTTTTTCTCTACGATTTAGCAGCTGAATTTTCATCAAATTGTAGATTAAAAAAACCACGACGAGACTGCTAATAAGGAGCCGGTGATCATGGGCGCATTGAGTGGATCAAGAGACGAGGCAAACTTATCACATAAAAAATGTGACCGACTCCAGATCGTGGAAAATAAGCCATGAATTCGCAGATGAAAAAGGAGCATTATAATAATCAATTTCCACAAGATCCGAACTGCTGGGTTTCCACCAAAAACAGTGTTAGATATCTCACAAGGATCATTGGTGTGTGCTATCAAATCGGCAGAAGGATTCACCAAATAAGGGTTGAAGAAGATTCTGGGCTGGAGAGGCGTTCCAGGGAGTTTGGACCGAGGGAGGATTTTGGGAGTCAGAACTTCAGATTTCTCTTGCCTAATCACTGTTAATTTCTCTCTGGAACAGAGACCAATATATGGAATCAACTTTGGTATTTTTATTCAAACGCTCTTTTTATATCTGTTTCTCATTTGGGAATTTTCTGAGTCAGATTATAATCTGCTATTTTTATCAAGTTTAAGTCTTATTTAACCCCAAAAAAAAAAATTACTAGCATTCTTTTTGTTGTGTCAAATAGAAGAAGATTTGCAGCATTGGAATTTTTGTTTAATGATCTTCTTTATTTTGTCATTATAGATTATGTTTATCAACTAATATATCAATATTTAAAAGCACTCATTTTTCATAAAGGATTATTCCTGTGACTCTGTGAAAATGATTGTATGTCTTTAAACAAATGATAGCTTAAGAGAATTCTTTCTGTGAAGCTGGTCATTTATCTTTCTCATTTATACTTGATATGTATTAACCAAGAGGGATTCACATTTTCAGCTGTTCAATTTCTCGGAGGTTGTTAATGATAGAATTTGACAACACATTTCAATAGGTATTTGTCGTAGTTAATGATAGAATGATTGCAGAATTCCTTCTTATTAGTCCCTGTCTTTAGGCTAGGGATATAGTAATCGGTTCGCCGTTTTTGAATGCTCCTGCACACAGTTCAAATTCAAATATTTCAGTAGGCGAATAGGTGAATCTTTATTCCTTTTAGGATATATTCTCGAAATCATTTGGAAAAAATATTATTCTTCCTTTCAGATTTAGGAGGAACAAACTAACGGAAATTTAATCTTAAATTTTAGATTTAGGAGTCCTTGCTTTTTTCATCGCCTTGCAATCTACGGTCGAACTTGTTGCAGTTTATTTACTCGAAGAGTCTCAGGTCTTTTCTCTCCTTGCAAACTACGGGCGAGGACAGCAGCCTCTAGAATGGCAAAGATACTTTTGGAGTTGAAATAGTAATTTCACCAATACATATATCATTTTTCCACAGCAGCCTCTAGAATGGCAAAGATTCTTTTGGAGTTGAAATAGTAATTTCACCAATACATATATCATTTTTCCTGCCGGCGGTTCTTTGCTTTTTATTTATATTCTACGAATCTGCGCAGTTTTAAACAGGAATAAGCGGTACATGCTAATCTGCTTTCACATGCTTTGATTTGAAAAGCTGAAGAAAGTTAAAGAGCAGCAAATACGTTTCTGCAAAAATCAACACCGAAAGTTCTGGATCTGGTCCATTTCGATGGTCAGAGCGGCGGACAAAGCCGTCCTGAATCCGTCCTTACGATTATGATATAGGATTCACAAGGGAAAAAAGAAAAAATATACGATATAAGCCATGCGTCAGGGTTGTTGCGATGATGATAATGCTAGTTGTAATAATAAGCGTATTACTTCTCATTCTTTCATCTTTGCCACCTTCACAGACGTCATGGCTGCTTCAACAGATATGCTGCGGAAAGAAGTATCCAAGGCTTATTTGCCAAGCAGCGATATATTTATACATACACGAAATGGCAGTTTGCATTGCTTCCTGTCGAGATTATTATACCGGCTTCTTCGATGAATAGTAATCAGCTTGAAGTGCAATCGAGGCCATTCGCGTCTGATATTTCACAAGGTAAAATGAGACATATTTGTCGTGTTGCGAGGTAGTGCCAAGTGCCGTACTAATATGCATCACAATGCACCGATATTTTGGAGAAAAGGAGAAGGAAGTTCACCTTAGAAAGAGAGTCGTGCTAAAATACCTACAGTCCAAGGAAAAAACCAAACAAACAACGCCGCTGTACTGGTGCTAGAAGGTTTCGAATTTTCTTCACAGCAACGCCGAACGGCGTCTCCTTGTTAGTTATGTGCAACGTCGACTCTTCTGATAAAGATTTTGCCAGATCGATTTGCTTTTATTTGAGGTGGTATTAGCAGTTTCGAAACGTAAAAAGATTAAGAGACGTGTATATAACCGACTCTATCGTTCCGTAAGGGAAATTTAATAATCGGGCCAAACTCTTTGGTATCGACAAGCTAATTATCGTTATGTTCTTGAAAGCGAATGGCTTTTCGCGTGACGAGCCATTAAAGGCTCATAATATGTGACGAGCCATTAAAGGCTCATAATATCGTATGCCTCTTGGGCGGATGAAAAGTTTCCACGATCAGCTACGCTGCACGGAAGGACAGCTTCCAGGCCCCGCGATTCGCGAACGTCAACCAATTGCCAGTCTTGCCGCTTGCGAACTCGATTGGATCACTGGTATGTTACAAGAAAACGTCATTTTAATATTTAGTTTTTCGCCTGACAGTATAAAGATCTTGCAAGCTGTAGTCCGATGGGTGAATATTAGCCATTTCAAGTGGGACTGGGAGATCCGACAGCCGTAGAAGATTCAAGTTTGTAAATTTCGCTCTAGATTTTCATATAGCGGGCAATAACGCCTTCCCTATCTCTGCATAACGTAGATCTCGTGTATTTAACAGAAGTTCGTCCGGCCACGATAACCGAATAATTATTACTATTTCCATTCCTTATTTGTCGAATGATGATGGTTTCAGCCCAGACGAACGGACGCGCGCGCCCAGGGCGAGCAGAACGGAGAGTAAGAGTTTGCGAGACAGGCTGTGTGGTGTAGCCGTTGGAGCTCATGATAACCGGGAGAAAGGAGGGAGCAAGCATGACCTACTCTTTTTAGCAATGCGAACGAAGATACCGGACTATTCTAAGACGCACCAAGACCGTCTGTGACGAGAGGGACGACCTGCAAATCGCAGCGTAGGGTTCGATCATATGACCTGTTCTGTCCGATATTTTGGCGACCGCGCAGGCAGTGGCCAAAAATGTTTTCTGCATTATCGTACGTTCTCTGCTTGTGAGTTTCGTGGACGTTTATTATCATGATGAAGGAAACGACGAGGCCTACCACAATCAAAAATATTTTCGTTTGGTCGGAGGGATTCTGCTTGGAGCTTTCAACGGAGAACGTAAAATCGTTTCCGGTTAACCCCGCCATCGCCTCGGCAGCGGTGGTGTGGGGTTTTGTTGGGTTGTAACTTGTTATGAACGTGCCACTGCGTTATGTCAGAATCCAGATCTCTTCCCGTCTTTCCCAAGGAAAGGAAAGAAACAACGCACGGACTGTAGAGAATCGCGATTCTGGCGAACGATCGATAGATAAAAGCGCCAACTCAAAGTGAGTAAACCTCTCTGCCTGCCACATTCCCCGAGCTCAGAACCGTCTGTCTGTTTGCTTACTCGCACACTCTCCGAGACTACCCTCTTCTTTCTCGTCCTCAGCGCCATTCCACGGTCTCAATTTGCCGGTGGTAGCCACTAAGTGGGCGGACCACACGTGGTCTCCTGCGAACGCGCTTCCAAACTCTTACATAACGCTAATAAATGCTCCCTCTAGATTTAGAGGATTCTCTATTCTGATCCCTCCTTGAGTGGAGGGGGCCTCCTTTAATTGGGTCATGAATGTTGCCTGTACGTTAGTACAACAACAGGTCGGGCTCGTGCACGGCTCCGTTCCGCCCATCCCTCACTTCCCCCATTGAAAATAGGTTAAACTTGTTTTTGTCAAACTGTTCTCGACACTCTCCTTCATATTCAACTAATTCCAAAAACTTAAAGCGAAAGCATATATACATATCGTAATAGACGGAGCTAATGATTTCGCATATACATATCGTAATAGACGGAGCTAATGAATTCATTAGCTTTTAATAGATTTATTTCGAAATCTACATCGAAGCTTTTGTCTTTTTCTTTTATTCTCATCACCACTAAAATGACCCTTCGCACTCGCACAAACATCCTTTTTTTGTGTCCGTTCCGCCCATCCCTCACTTCCCCCATTGAAAATAGGTTAAACTTGTTTTTGTCAAACTGTTCTCGACACTCTCCTTCATATTCAACTAATTCCAAAAACTTAAAGCGAAAGCATATATACATATCGTAATAGACGGAGCTAATGATTTCGCATATACATATCGTAATAGACGGAGCTAATGAATTCATTAGCTTTTAATAGATTTATTTCGAAATCTACATCGAAGCTTTTGTCTTTTTCTTTTATTCTCATCACCACTAAAATGACCCTTCGCACTCGCACAAACATCCTTTTTTTGTGTTTTGCGTTACTCCCCTGGAAGATTTGATAGAGTCGTAGGGCGTGAAGCTAAGGTTAGATGCAAAACCGTGCGGACTGAATACTATTTTTGTAAAGAAGGGCCCTACCGTTGGCATGCAAATATGGCGAGCAAGTTGCAACAAGTGTGATTGATGATGAGTTATGTCCCCGCTTGCGTCCCCATCACCAAGTGTGTGATAGAATCCTCCCACGCATATTTTATTGACTTGAGTTTCTTTGTTGATAGGATCTACCTATGCACCCCCTCATGGATGGTGGACTTTGTATTTTTTAATAATATATAAATAGCATCAATTATGCTAAGCATTTTAAGTGGTTGCTAATCACATCGCCTTTGTATTTCATACTCATTCCTATCTTCCTTCAATAGACTAAATGTAACCTCTTATTAAGGCTTTACCATTTTATAATTTCAACGTAATATATTATTTTTAAAATCTCGTCATCATCATTTTTCTTCTTTATTGTTTTTTAAGTTTGCTTTTGAAGATAGGGATATGATACGAGGCTTGTGAATGCTAACGTCACCATCATGGATGCATAGATAGGGACGAATTATCTTTGCCATAGATCTGCTTAGAAGTGAATTCCATATATATCGATCATTTATCTTTTCAGGGCACCCATAATGTAAAGTTTTGCTATGCTTATATTATATTTTTAGTTCCGAAAGTGACTCAAATGCGCCTCTACATGGCCTAAACTAAAAGTTGACCATCACTACGTTGAGTAGGTAGGTGTCACGAGGAACCCTTCAATTTTCGTGACATATTCTAAAATAATATGATTACACTGAAAACACTTCATACGAACTTATTTAGTTCAAACCAATAATATCTCTTTATAAAATTTATAAATTCCACGGGGTTCATGTCAAATATAAAATATTTTAATTCAGTAATACGTCTTTATGGAATTTATAAATTCCACTGAGATCATGTCAAATATAAATTATTTTTCCATCTTCTTAAGTTGAAGTTTTACCGTTGGCGATTTGGATGTCCTTCGCACGAACTTATTTAGTTTAAATCAATGATCGTTCTTGTATAAATTCCATGGGGATCATGCCAATATAAAATATTTTCCCCCGACGATTTGGATTTGTGGAGTTATAGTGTTAGTTAAAGAGGCTAGTGCATTTGCCTTGTTGGGAGATTAAAGAATTCAAAACAATGATGAAGAATTCGAAACAATGATGTTTAGCAAGAGGAAAAAACAAAGTAAATACAAAATAATACTATAAATTTATTAAAATATTGTTTATGTTGTTGAATTTAATAAAGGAACAAGTTCAACATATTGATGTGAGCAATATATAAAAGATATAGTTTAATCTTACACATACATACACACATATATATTTTCCATATAAATAAGTATTCTATCTTACTCACGTATCAGTACTTTTCCAATATTCCACAAAATCTCTCCTCTTCCTCAATTTTGGATGGAGGACGATTCATCACTAGTTCTAAGTGAGAAAGTTGGTACTTTGCCAACACTCCACAAAATCCCCCCTCTTCCTCAATTTTATGGATGGAGGGCGATTCATCACTAGTTCTAAGTGAGAAAGTTGTTACTTTCCCAACACTCCACAAAATCCCCCCTCTTCCTCAATTTTATGGATGGAGGGCGATTCATCACTAGCTCTAATAGCGACTAGTAACCCACATGACTCTATGGGAATGGATCCCATGACCTCCTTGGGCGTTATGCCTTAGTGAAAAGGGTTGAACCAACCGAGCTATCCCTAGGGCTTACCTTTACAACAAAATGTACGAAATTGAACAAACATTGAAGCATTGTGCAAAAACATTATATTGTCTTACCACTTAAGGAGATGATGATTGAGCAACAAGAGCCTTTGAGTCTTAAATCTAAGAGTCTGAGAAGAATTTACCATCCCATCTTAATAAAATCCTCTTTGTCCATTTATTTGTGTTCTTAAATGATGAATTATATTTTTATACGAATAGTGATTACGTGACCAATAAAGGTGGTCCCAATAGCTTGGTGTTGGGTCATCTTGTTGACATCATAAATTTTGATTAATGCTTGAGCATTGGGGTTGATTTGGTCAAATTTGGTCATCCACCCTCTTAACTATAATGTGGGACCAATTGTGCATGTGTAGCAATGGTCAAGGTGGGATATGTAACTAACTATTATAGCACAAAGAATGTCTTTCACATGGGTTTTGTTGATACTATTACAAAGACAAACACTATTGGTGCAAGAAGATGCTACTTTATTGTATGAATTAATAAACCCTCTTAAGTAGCAATGGTCACTATTCCATCATGTGTAGAAGTGATAGTACTCGCTACTTTGAGTGGTTTTTGTGAGGTAATTCTAATGGAACTTTCCAACCAATGAGGGAACTTTTTGAACACACGATCAACTATGAAGTACTCAACTTGAGCACGAATTGACTCACTTTGATAATTCAAAATAGTTAGGTATCCTTGTTACAAGTGTGTCATGTTATCATATCAGTGGTTTTATTGGATTATGTTGGTGCATTAAGCTCTAGGTCAACATAAATAGGAGTTTTAAATAATTTAATTCTCTACTCAAGCAACAAATGACTGCAAGGTTATATCAACTCAATGTTAAGCCTCAAATGCACCCCAACATAAGGGGGTAGATCAAGCTTGAGAGTATTTTTTCCACACTACTTTGTGATGGTGTAGGGATAGTGTCGTAGTGGCCCGAGCTTATAGTTTGGTTCATGGAGTCTTTCCTTCTAACTATATAACCATACCATGTCCCCAACTAAAAATTTGCGAGAAGTCAAGAGAGCTTGTCATGGCATTGCTTGTATTTCTATATTATTTTCTATAAAATATCACTAGCATGTTGGTGAAGATTCTAATTGTGTTCAAGGAATCACACTATTTTGTTGGATTATTTTAGTTTTGCAATAAAATTCCTACAGTTCACAACATTGGATTATCCACAGTGATGGATGTTGTAGGTTGAAATCCAATGTTGACATCAAATGAGCTACATTAAGTATCAATGTGTTGAGCTCTATTGTATCTATGTTGAACAAAAGAAATATATTTATCTGAAGTGTAGGTGGCATGTTTGTGGTTGCACATGCACAATAAATTTACAATAATCTCGTTCACAACTTTAGTCTTTCTACTTATTTGCAAAGGAAAAGTTGTAGATTCACATAACCTTGTTCCCAACATACTTCATAGGAAATTCCAAAAGTTGGAGATTAATTTGCAAAATGTCTAAAACTATGATGGTAGGAAATTCAAAATTGGCCCAAACATGTGCAATATAAAATAACTTAACAATGTCTTGCATTGATCACTATTTCTGCAAGGTGCAAGGATCACAATATTTGGGAACCCATCAATAACAATGAATACAACATCATGATTGTGGCATGTTTTTGGTAGTTTTGTTAAAATGTTTTTGGTAGTTTTTGACAAAGATGCGTGTAATCCTTCTTCCCAATAGCTATTTAATAGTTGGAAAATCAATACAATTTTGGATGTAGTTTTACACATTAGTGTGGAAGTGTGGCCAATCAAATTATTTTTTTAGCACTACTAAGGTCCTTTGATTGTGGAAATGCCAAGTTGAATTGGAGTAATGTGCCTAGACATCGAGTAACCCTTGCATTAATTTGGTTGGAATACATAGTTTTCCAAAGTGGTGCAAGAATTTACTGCACAAGTAGAATTTTTTGCATGGTATTACTTAGAGGAAACCTTAATATACTTTTGCAAACTTATGGTATGCCATAAATTCATGTTTTTGATGTCTTCTAAGTATTCCAAATTGTAAGAAAGGTATTTATTGTTGGTCCTCTTTGTTGAAATAATGTAACTGCGAAGAACATTCTTATTATTATTGGATTA
>CBVK0100729133.1:0-10299 GCA_900067695.1 Picea abies
AACCAAAAATGTGGATAACAATTATTCCCCCCAACACTGACTTATTGACTAGGTATTTGAGGATAGGATGATCTATGAACATTTTAAAGTGTTTCCCAAGTATATAGTGTCTAAACTTTTGCAGTGCATATACCATTGCTAAGCCTTCTCTTTTTGTATTATTGTATTTATTCTCCGACTCTAACAATTTTATTCTTACAAATGCTATAGGATGGTCTAACTCTCCTGCTCTTGGTTGCGCCATAATAGCTCCAAGTGCTATCATGATGCATCTATATGCACATGAAATGTCTTTTCCCAATCTAGGAATACTAGTATTGGTGTTGTTACCATATTCTCTTTTAGAGTGTCCAACCCTTGCTGACAGTCCTCATTCCACTAAAATTTACTATATTTCCTCAATAGTTTCTCTATTGACGCAGTGATCTGTGCATACCATTTTATGAATTTCCTGTAGTAGCCTGTGTGTCCCAATGTTTCTCTCAACTAATGTACTTATTTCAATGGTGGTAAAATGACAGTCACTACAATCTTTGCAGGATCTACTAGAAAGCCTTGTTTGCACACTATATGGCCCAATAGTATCCCAAAAGGTGTCCCAAATATGCACTTCTTGATAGTTAATGATATCTGACACTGCTTGCATCTTTCCAACATCAACCTTAATACCTCTACATAGTATTTCAATAGACTGTAGATTGTCCAATGATCCAGATATACCTCTAAAAACTAGTGGATGAATTCTTTGAATGCAACTATGACTACTCTTGAGAATATTTTTGGTGCATTATTTAGTCCAAAAGGAATGAATGTTTACTGGTAGGACCCTCATTCTGTGGAAAAAAATTTCTTGTACATGTCTTCTAGGGCTATCTTGATATGATGGTAGCCTGAGAATACATTTGTGAATGAGTATGCTTCCTGGCCTCCTACATACTCTAATACCTCATCTATGAAAGGGTTAGGGAAAGGGTCATGTCGGCAAGCATCATTCATCTTCCTCAGTTTGACACATATCCTTATCCCTCCCTTCTTATTCTCATGAACTACCCTAGGGCTTACCCATTCAGATTCCTCCACCGGTTCTATGATTCCAACCTCCAACATTCTGTCAATTTCTTCTTACTTTATTTGGCTCAGTCTATATGGTCATTGTCTGACTGATCTAGCCTCAGATTTGAGAGGTATCTTCATCTCTCCTAGCTCTCCTTCTTTTCCTTTCATCTCTAAAAGGTTGTTGGGAACATGTCACTGTACTCGTGTAGTAACTCTGCTATGCTTTCTATTGTTTTCTCATCCCACTAGTCTCTAATGTTGGCCATTTTGGGATTCTCAGTTGTTCCAATGTTGAATTTCTTCACCTTGATCAGTGCAACAAACACTTATGATTCTAGAGGTGGACCTTCCACCCCTCTTTCACCTTAAACTTTTGTAATCTAAATGTTGTGCAAGTCCTCTTCATCTGGTGCTTCTTCCTGCACATGGTACCATGAAAGTAGTTCTTTCACCATCCGTGTATTCTGTTGTTGATACTCTATTATGAGTTCAACATCTGGTTCTTGAATGAATATTACCCCTCTGATATGTTTGAGTGTTGAATCTATGTTGGGGTTCTCATGTTCAAATGAGAAAGTGACTGTAAAATTCTGCTATAACAATGTCCATTCTGCAATGCCTCTACGCAGTTCCTGGTCTACATACCAATTTGTTGGAATCTCTTACAATGTGTGAATAAAGTGATGAGGCCATTCTTTTGGTGGTGTCATTCTCCATAGTGTTCTACACTTCTCCAAGTGTTTTGCTAGTGTCCCCTATCTTTCATATCTCTTCAGTTGGTTTCTTTCCTATTTTGCACCAAATCTCATGCACAGTAATCACTTACATTGGTACCAGTCCTTTATTGTCTCTTTGAGCACACCCCACCATATTACATGTGTTGCCTTGAGTGTTATGTCCAGAGCTAAGAGCCTCTGATTTACTAACACTTCATCTTTGTATCTTGTGAGTAATTCCTCTAAGTCATTCACCCCATGAAATCTGGGAGGTCCACTTATCTCTGTACCTACCCATCTTACTGCACGATATATTCATGCACACCTTCTTGTGGAGACTTCATGTAATCTCTGTTGCCAATTCTCCAACCATGTATCTGAGTTTGATGTTCATGAAGTGATACTTCTCCAACTGAGTACCCTATCCGAAGTTGGATTCACATAATCTTCTTCTCGCACGGTGGTTCTGTATAATTGGTTAATTTCCTCCATGTCTAAACAAGTGGGTTCTACAAACCTTTCTCCTTCTGATGGATCCAATGGCACAATGAATTTGTACTCTCCTGAGTCGAAAGTCATCTTCCTCATATTTAGATTTATTATGGCATGATTATCAAACACCCAATCTAAGACAAGCAATGTTGGATAAGGTGTTGTGCCATCCACTATTTCTATTACTTTGAAATCGGCTTTAGTGTGCACTCCATCCAGATATATTGTCACACCCTTTAACCTTCCAATTGACAGAAATCTGTGTTGATTTGCTAGTTTAAGCTAAATGGGTGAATATCCTAATGTGGACTCTCCCATACATTACCATGTATTCTTGGGTAGTACGTTCACTTCAGAGCCTAAATCTAGTATGATATACCCCATGTTGAAATATCCAATGTTGGCATTCAATCTGAATTCTCTGCTTGTTCTCCTCTTTGTATGAAAATTATTAATTATTTTCTTTTCGAGATTTCCCTCTACTTTTTTGCTATATCTTTCTAACATATTTTGTAACAATTTAATAGATGATGGATCATTTAGTAGTTTAACACGGGATTGTAGAAAAGCCTTTATGGTACTTAATTATCCTATAGGTTTTTCTTCATTAGTGTGATCTAGTGATGAAGGCATCTCATACGTTGGTATGTCCTGAGTATATTGTGTAGTTGATGTAGCTGCAATGCCTGGCTTCAATAATTCTTTTCTGGCTTGCTTGAATATCTCCTTTTCGTTTTGCGCATCAAAATGCTTTTGTGGTTCAACGTTCTTCTTTACCCATTAGTGTTGTGTTGGATCTTGTCTTACTGCATCATATCCTGTCTTAGCTCCTTTGTGTGTAACTATGTTGACATTTATTCCATCATCCCTTGCTTCTGCAAAAATCCATTAACATTTTGATTGTTTTGATTTCTCTTTTCCTGGATCTTCCCCAATAGTGTCGGACAGTCTTCTGTGTCATGGTCGGATGCATGACAATCCATACATGTCGCAGGTGGAAGTGGATGTTCTCTTGCATAGTGTCCTGGTTGTTGAAAGTTATGGCATACCATCGGTCATATGCCTCTTCCAAAGCCTCATATACCTCACCCTCCACCTCTGTAGCTAGCTCAATCTCCTTGCCGTGCATTGTACTATGGCACCTAGTTATACTGTGGTTGCGCGGTATTGTACTGCAGTTGTGCAGTGTTATATTGTTGTGGCACGGTGTTATATGGGGCTGGTACTTGGTTAAACTGTGGTGCATCTTACCCTGTCATCATATATGCCTCCACCCTATAGGTGCCTGATGTTCTTTTCCTCATTAGCTCCACTGTCCTGCAATCTTTGTCATCATGGCCTACTGACTTGAAAAAGTTGCAATATGAAATCTTAGGCACTGTCTAGTATTTCTGCATCATTGGGCAGTGATATGGATCATGCTCCTATGTCTTACAAATATCACACCATAGTCCTCCTGATGAAAAAGTGTTTGGAAGTCCCATTTACATGTACTACGCGAATGTTGGGAATTCGTTCTTGTGGTGTCCTTTTGTCCTACATGTGGTACACCAAACAACTTCTCGTTTTTCCTTACTCATGTTTTGGTTTAATTGAAATGTTATATTCTTCACGTCTTCCTTGATCTCCTCTATTTATGGATCTGTCTTCTGATATTGGTTCTCTTATGGTTTCAAGGCTTCCTACAGAGCCTTTGCCTAGGTCTAAAACTTTTGATGTCTCAAGGGGTATTTCAAATGTGGTAGCAGTGAATTGACAAACAGAGGCCTATGCTGCATATTTTTCATGACATACTTCAACTCTCCCTTCAATCGTTTGAATCTCTGGTCTATCTCCCAGACATATTCTCTTGGTTTCTGCTTGATCTTTATCATCTCATTCATGTATTGATCCTCTAATTTTGGATTCTGGAATTCATTTATAAACAACTTCTTGATATCCCCAATCATTCTGGTTGTTCCTCGTGGACTATTTGCAACTAAGCTCATGTACCAATCCAGTGCATGATCTTTTAGCGTGATGGCTAACTGTGCAAGTTTGTTATCCTCATCTGTGATTCGATTTTCTTCCTAGATGTTTTCATAGATATACAAGTGCTTCTCAGGGTCCTTCAATGTCTCTCCCTTGAATTCTGGTAACCTGATGGTGGGATCATGTCCTACCATCCTGAATGTTGAAATACTACCTCTGTGTGGTGTAGATCCTTCACTACTGCTTCCTGAACTGGCTCCCACAGTTTTTTCTCCCTGTGTAGATGTACTTCCTGCTGTGTTTCTTCCACTGGAATTTAGTTGTCTAAATGGTGGTATTCTTTCTAGTGTATTAGTCGCACATGGGTTTATAGGTTCCACATTGAGGCTAATATGGATGGGAGTTATGCCTCCAGTTTCTACTCTTGTACCTCTTGTCTTCCTTTCATATGTCATGCGTAGGATTTCCTCAATCTTCTCCATAGCCAAAGATCCTCTACCTCTTCTTCATCACTTGCCAAGCATTCCCTCGCGGCTATGGCTCTCTTCTTATTGTTTATCTTATATTGGTAGGGTACTCCACTGTGTGTTCTTCCAGCTGTTTCCATGATCTACTTGATCTGGTCTTCCTCCATCATGATTGGATCCAAGGCATCCTCCTTCTTTCCTTTATCCATCTCTTCATCCATTTCTCCATCTCTTAACAGTGATTCCCCCCTTCCCCCATGCATGCAGGGAAGTTTAGTTGTCTGAGGCAATTTTCATTACACCTTTGTTATACAATAAAATCTTGATGAAAGTGTACAACGATCTGATATACCTACCTTGAGGTCCCTTCAGGAACTCTTTATTTGTTGTGCTGTAAGACTTCGCAGCATCTACTTCCTATTCTGTGATAAATCCTGCAACAATGTTGTCCAACCAAAAATCTACTGCACGCGTAAACTTATTGTCAACTTGTTGTAACTGCACGATCTCAGTAGGATTCCATTCTAGCTATCCGATCCAATTTTTAGGTGGTTTCCTTTAAACCTCAATATCCACTCCTGCAACACATGCGGGAAATCATAGAAAAATACTCCATGCAAGTCACTAAAAACATACTTGTCCAAATATTTGCATGGTGTTAACTTTGGGTTTCTATTATCTTTCTGCACAAATTCTAGCTCCTTTTTTTTCAACCAATTCTCGATCTTTTCCTTCATTGGGTTCCATGGTCTCAACATCCCCTTTTATATTTTCATTCTTTTAACGTTGTGTCATCAGATCTTCATGACTCTTCAACAGATCTCATTCACTCAATCCCTTTCTATTCCAACCGGAAACAAAACCATTTTTTGGCTTCTACTTCATTGTGGATATCATTCTTGGGCTGACCTAGGTTCAGGTCCTACCTTGGTTTCCAACAAAACCCTCCTTAAAAACTATCGACCTTCCTGGTAACCCAAAAGGCAACACAACACATAATATGAACTACATAGTCTCACCCGAGATAGTTCTTTGGGGTGGCTGCAATGCTCAGGTGCTTGCATCCTAGGAATGAGTGGGGATATGTAATTGCACCCTTTTTTATCTTCATTCATTTACTAGCTCATACATCTATATTTATTATACTGTCATTCTTACGCATTCACGTAAAATATCATATCTAACTAATTCATTCATTCATTTATCTAACCTCTAATCATCAGCCCCAAGAAGATACATAACATGTAGTCACATAACACATGGTCTACCATGGTTCACCCATCTTGGGCTATGTCCACAAATATTTGGCTATTCCGCTCTTTTATTATTTTTGGTCCAAAACTATGGCGTCGCATGCATTACAATTCTTCATCAAAATAAGTCGAGATCTTACAATGAGGTGGACTAGATTGCACCAGGTTCCTTAGCCTATGATCTAACCCTCAATATATACCCTTATCCCTATTCTTAGATCAACAACTTACAAAAATATATCGGAGTAGCAGTATGACACAATGACAATCAACATGACCTCCCACTCCAAACCTCATAACAACAGAACTCCCGACCAAGAATAATTGAATTGAACCCCACCCCTTACCTAGACCTACTAGGTACCTATTTATACATATTTTTGGCTTACCAACCATTACATTCTGTTACCAAAACCCTAAACCTATCTTGGCTAGGTATTCTTGCATGTGTGCCTCACATTCCTTCCTCTTCTGCATGCGCATTTGTTTTACACGTGCTTATTTTCCTGCATGCACATCTGCCTTACACATGTTGATTCTTCTTCATGTGCATCTTCCTCCCACATCATGCTTTTCCCTCAAAGTTGTCCTATTCCCAACAACAATAAAAATTATTTATGAGTTCAAAATGATTTATGAGGAGCACAAATATTGTTCACAACTGTAGTCTACAGTCTTGTAACCATCAATAATTGTGAAAGACATTAATGTGCATTACTCATCCATCCATGTGTATAACTTTAAATCCAATGAGGTACATACCAACATGATAGTAAAGTTCTTATTTCTCACCCTCCTCCAATGTCATATGGTATTTTCTTTCACCAAATCGTGTGTTACCCCTTCGTGTATTTTCTTCTGCAACACACTCTCCAGCCATGAATTTATTATTTCCCAATCACTATGTCATAATTAATCATGGATATTCATTTACCATGAACGTCTCTTGTTACTAAAAACTCACTATCACTCTCTTTCCAGTCATGAATTTTTTATTTCCCAATCACAACATCATAATTAATCAATCGATCATGGATATTCGTTTACCCTAAACATCTCCTATCAATGAAAACTCATTGTCATCAATTACTTACAACCAACAAGCAATGGCTCTTCCCCCAGAAATTCATTCCCATGCCCAAACCAAGGACAATAATGAATGAGGAATAACTAATATGAGTGATTAAAAATGAATGAGAAACCCCCAAACATACCAAAACAAGGGTTTATATAATTACATGAAATCAATAACCACATGGCCTTTCCCAAGAAGTTCATGTAACCAATTTTCCCAACTAAAACCAAGATGGGTGAATAAAATAATAACAAAAGACTTATCCCCTTTATCCCCCCTCTCTCATGGAATCATATCCTCCTATATTTGTCCTTGTCTATCTTGCAACCAACTATTTATTTTATTAATATATTCAAAGTTTTACATTTCTAGGCACTCCAACCTTTCAAATTTATAGGAACTTTGTCCTTTCATGAATAAAAAAAATACATTATTAATCCAAGGACTCAAAACTGGGGTCTTAGATCTCACCAATTTTGGGATTTACATGTATGGCATCTTGGACCCCCTTAAACTATTTAGGCATGCCAATTTCTCTAAGTAACCTAACCTCCATAGCATGGCAAGGAGTTCTAGGAAATTTGGAAAAAATGTTTTCAATAATGGGGGTCACATTGGTTAAACCCAATAGGAAGAATAAATCTAATTAAATATGTTTAGTCAACCTTGCAAATATATCAATGCTCTATAATTCTAGCTCCTATAAATATAATGCAATAGGTCACTAGGGGTATAAGGGAATTTATCTGGCAAGGAGGTAAGACTATTAGAAAACAACCAATTGACTAATTGGAATACTATTAAGGCATCAAAAAACTGGGGAGGGATATAAATAAAAGATCAAAATCTTATGAATTTGGAAATTGGATCCAAGCTCCTATGGAAACTTGTTATTGGAACTCAAGAATGGTGGAAAACAATTCTAATTAAAAAGTAATTTTTTAGGAATAAAAAATGTTGTCTTGATACACTGCTAAAAGAAAGAGGATATTTCCCAATTTGGAGGTTGTGCAAGGAAACATCTCCTTTGATTCAATATAATTCAATGTTGGCACTATGAAATAGCATGTTAATCAACATATGGTCTAAGAATGTTCTTGGAAACAATCCATGAGATATTTAACCCTAAGCCTTGGAATCTAGAAAATTGATTAGTTAAGTTGTCGGATATCTCAGTCTATGATGGAGAAGTAAGGTGGATGGGTTGGAAAATCCTTTCTCCCCCAGGGGACTTATATACCACTTTAAAGAGTTTCTCTTCAAGAACTTGGTTGGATGTGCACCATTTGACTAGAACAAACCTAATGAGAAAGGATGGAATTCTAATGCATATAATGTTAGAAAAGGATAAATATCTATAGTATTTTCCTAATCCCCCTCATTCTATATTATGGAAATATATTTGGAATGGTGACTTGCTTCCAAAAATAAACAAATTATGCTAGATTATCGTACGTGGGAAACTATTAATGGTAGAAAATGTTCAAAAATAGGAATATAGGGGCCTTATACATGTGTATTATGTTGTTAATCCATTGTAACTACTAACACTATTTCTTTGATTGTCAATATTCTCACTAGGTTTGGAGATATGTTTTCATTGGAATATTAAACAAGGTGTCATTTCCAAATTCATGAAAAAATATGTTTGTTGGGTGGCATAAGATATATGCAGAGATCTTAAAAAATAAACCTATGTTGAAAAGGGTTTGGATGGCATCTTCCAAATTCATATGCTGGGAAATATGGCTTGCAAGAAATAAGGCTATTTTTTAGGATTCCCTTCTCCCCACAACAAGAATGGCCAACAAGGCATGCATTTTATTATCAGAAACAATTCAAAATAAATTACTAAGACAAAACTCTATTTATCTATTGGAACAAGAAGAACACACCTAGGTTGATAATGTGATTACTTATTAGTCAAAGATGTATTAAAATTAGCAACATGGTGCACTTTCCTCCAAGAAGAATGAAATGGAAAACCTGTTTAAAGGAGCATGATTTTTTTAAATGGAGGCAAGGGAAAAGGAGTTCCATGATTATTTCTTATGCAACACCAAAATGGAATCCAATGGTGGCATGAGTGTGAGGGCTTATATTCAATCCCAAAGGAAAAGAGGAAAATCCCTATACATTGGGATTAAGGAAGGATTCTAACAATCAAGCTGAAGAACTTTCCTTGTTCTAGGGTCTGAGTATTATTAACAAAAGGAAACATAGGAGAGTAATTTTTATTGGATATTTGGATATGATAATCAAATCTATGTGTAAATATATAGGACATAGTAAATTTTTTCTCTCACATATGCTTTTTAGGATTAAAAAATAAGTTGAAAGGTTCGAGAAGGTATAATTCTTCCATGTGCTAAGGTCATTGAATATGAACACACACACTCTAGAAAATGTCACAAGAAGGCTTGATCAAGGGATCCTTCATGATAAGTGGGGATAAACATGGTTCCCAATTCCTTACAAATATGGTTAAAGGCATGGTTAAAAAAATGGGGCATTAAGTAGAAATCCAATATATGTTCTAACCCACAAATATGTCAAATTACATGCACTAAACCAACACCTTGATCTGATGTGGGAGATTGTGGATTGCACATCGTATAGGAATAATACAATTAGTGTAGTCACTTAACCACACATTGTCATAATTATCCTTGCAAGTGGGTCAATGGAGGAGTCTCATAGCGAAAACAAGCATATTGTGCTCTAGGGGAGACTCAATAGCGATGAATTTGGGGAAATTATATCTTGGAACATCTTCTTGGATCTTTGGAAAACTTGGTGAACAAGGTCACTGTGGAATTATAAGTCGGGGATAATGATTATTGCCTAGATGTATTTCAATTTTCATCATTCATCTTCTAGAAGTGGAATCTATTGAGAGGCTATTATGGATAGAAGTGGAGCAATAAAAATAAAACAAATCAAAATGAATACAAAAATAAAACATAGAAGAGCACAATACACGAGAGACATCGATATATGTGGTTCACCCGATATGGACTACATCCACAGAGAAACAACTAGTCCTTCCTTTATTCCATCCAGAAAAATGAAGGGACAACACCTAAAACACATTTTTTATAACCTCCTCTTCACTCTCTCACACTCTCTTGTCTCGGTCACAATACTCTCTCTCTCTCTCTCTCTCTCTCTCTCTCTCTCTCTCTCTCTCTCTCTCTCACACACACACACACACACACACACACACACACACACACACACACACACACACACACACACACACACATTAT
>CBVK0100729137.1:0-10060 GCA_900067695.1 Picea abies
AAACTAATGATTAATTTCAATTTCCATATTCCCAATCCATTTTTGGTTCACCACAATAGTATAATTTATTTGTTAGCTTTAGTTAATTTTTTATTAGATCGATCCTCTTTCACATATAGCATTATTGTCCACTTGATCGATGGGTTAAATCCTTTGAATACTTTTTGTGTAAACCATGCTACAACATCCATCTGGAAGGTATCCTTTGTGTTAATTCGTAGAGGCATTTGACTATAGAATTTATTAAAAAAAAATGCTCAAGAGTGCATTGTCTCTCACCTACAGAGTTACAAAAAAATGCTCAAGAGTGCTTAAGCGACTTGGATGCATTGATTTTGATGGTGTTGTGCAACTAAAAGGTCAGGTTGTGTGTCTCATCGATAAAGGAGATGAAATTCTTGTAATAGAATTGATGTTCAATGGCACATTCAATGAGTTGGATCATCATCAAATAGCAGCACTTGCAAGTTACTTCATTCCATGTGAAAAATCATCTTAACAAGTACATTTAACTAATGAGCTTGTGAATCCATTGCATCAACTTCAAGATAATGGGAAATAGATTGCATAGGTGCAATGCGAGTGCAAGTTAGAAGTTGATATAGAATGGTATGTTGAGTCAACAACCCATCTACATTTGATGGATGTCATCTACCATTGTCATTTTTAGTGGTTATAAGTAGATATATTTGACATGACCTCAGCTATTTTTAATTGCAAAGACCTCATTTAATTTAATTTAGTAAACCACATAATATAATAATAATAAACCACCAAAAAAAAATATCATAATCCTAAAACGTTTCCTAAAACGTTTAACCCTATTAGGGTAATTTTTTTGCTTATAATTGATGACTGGATTTTTTTAACCATCGACTTTGACACTCAAAATGATTTACGAGGAGCACAAATATTGTTCACAGCTGCAGTCTGCATTCTTGTAACTATCAATAATTGTGAAAGACATTACTGTGCATTACTCATCCATCCATGTGTATAACTTTAAATCCAACGAGGTCCATACCAGCATGACAGTAAAGTGCCCTCCTCCAATGTCATTTGATATTTTTTTTCACCAAATCACACGTTACCCCTTCGTCCAGTTTCTTCTGCAACACACTCTCCAGTCATGACTTTCTTACTTCCCAATCACTACGTCATAATCGATAATGGATATTCCTTTACCATGAACGTTTCCTGTTACTGAAAACTCACTATCACTCTCTTTCCTGTCATGACTTGTTTATTTCCCAATCACCACGTCATAATTAATCAATCCTTTACCCTGAACGTTTCCTATCAGTGAAAACTCACTGTCATTCTCTTTCAATTGAGCACACATGAAAATTTCTCAATTAAAATAATGAAATATGTCTGACTCAATTAAAATTTTACACAATGGCTTATTAAACAATGAAACATGTCTGACTCAATCAAAATTTTACTACATTGGCTTATTAAACAACGAAACATGTCTGACTCAATTGGTTCCTGCTTGTTAAATTTTTTGTTTGGGCGATTTATTCATATACAATTTCACCATGTCTATCATAACAGATTTGACCAAATTGAGAGGCTGATATTGATTCCTTCTTCACCACGTCTACTTTCCTGACAGATTTAATCAAATTCAAAATTGTATATTAGTTCCTCCTCCTTGAATTTTTGGTTTTGGCGATTCGACCATATACAATTTCACCATGTTTATTGTGACACGTTCAATGAAATTCAAGAGTTAATTTATCAGGCTATCAGCAACCAATCAATTTTATAGAACCAGATTTTGTGTTAATCATAGGATGTTGGAGTATATGTTTGTTTAACTTTCAAGGTTTTCCAGTGGACATTTCACTCATCATCAAAATCATCAAAATAAAAAACAAGATATAAATTTCTACTGTTCCGAGTGGACACTCCACCTATCATCAAAAACAAAATACAAGATAAAACTTATCTTATACTTGATGATGAGTAGAGTGTACACTACAAATTTTAAACTTTTCAAAATCTATTTACAGAATTAAACTCCAAAATAATTATACAACAAAATCATAAAATGGTTCATATAACATAAAATGAAAACATGTGATAAACCACCATTTGCTGATTCAATTATTTATACATACATCAAATTTCAATATTTTTAATTTCCAATCAAATATAATTCTTTTTATCAAGAATAAACTTATCTGATTTCCAATCACACTTGACCCTTTGACAATAATAATGAAAAGATATATCTCATTAGACATAAATATATGTTAAAAAATTACAGAATATAATTCAACTTTCACTGGAAAAACAGAAGAGGAAGCTCTTAATTTCATGGCCACTTGCCTTGCAATATTGTATTGCATTATCAGCAAATATTTTACACATGTTATCTTTTTATTTAAGAAAATAAACTACACGAGCAGCCCTCCGATAAAAGTGATCCCAGTGGATGGCAACCATTTAGAACCAGAGATGAATTGAGCCACTGTGAATGGATAAACTTGATCGGCCGTTTTGAAAACCCTGTAACCAGGCCATGTTACTCGCTTCACAAGCCCTGCGCCAGGCCCACTGTTCATATATTCGCCATAATATAAGGTATTCAATGCAAAATCTCCATACCATTCCAACCACCCAGCAGGATCAATGATATCGTCTAAAAATGTTTGCAAGTAAACCGTTCGCGAATACAATTTCCATGGCCTCCCGAGGTAAGCGCGATACGAGGCCTTGACGGGAACAAGATCAATTGCTGCTGTCACTTTGCAGTCATGGATGGAGATGCCGGTGTTTTGGTTGGGATCCTTCCTGCCCTGAGCAGTAATTGTGATCTTCTCATTCGGCATGGGTTTTCTGGCGAACATGGTACACTTCTGTAAGACCACGGCTGCATTGCCAAAGATGAAATCTACTGTGCCATAGATGTCACATTCTCTGTAAAATTGACGAAGAGAATGTACATAAAGTGTGTCCTGGTAACCGATAATACTGCAACGGTAAATGGCTGAAAAATCCGCTCCCACTCTGAGAGCCACGGCTTGATGCTTGTCCTGCCCAGCGTTGTTCAAGAATGTCATGTCGCGTGCAATGAATCCTGTACCTGATGCAGCTGCTTTGCATACACCAATCACCATTTGTTAATAATCATTATTCATGCAATGACTAATGGGAGACAATGAAATCTTGAAATCTTAAGGCAGTGTTCATATATATAATATATTTCAAGCTAGGTTGAGCTTAAGTATGGCTACTTAATCCTAGATGAAAAACTATATATTTTTGAGTGGGATGTTGTCACTAGAATTGTGCGAGACTGAATTATTCATCCTGAGATGTTGTCACTAGAATTTTGTGCGAGACTGAATTATTCATCCTGAGATGTTGTCACTAGAATTGTGTGAGATTGAATTATTCATCCTGAAATACTGTCACTAGAATTGTGTGACATTGAACTATTCATCGTGGGATGCTGTCACTAGAATTGTGTGAGACTGAACTATTCATCGTAAAATGCTGTTACTAGAATTGTGAGAGAGTGAACTATTCATCAAACAGTTTTATTCTCCATAAATGACTCCCACTCTCAACCTTTCCACAAAATACAATCTCCAAAATATAATTAATATATATAGGGCTTGTATATATATATATGGCTGTTGTGAGAGTTCATTGCTTATCCAATTGGAATATAACATACAAACTGCAAAGAATAAAATAAAGTAAAATTTCATTAAATACAATTTATTTTTACATATATACTTTCCTTGCTGAAGGATATATACTTTTCTTTTTGAAGCATCTAAAAAAGTATATATCTTATGATATACTATATTGATTGTGGAGTGCTCATTGATAGTCGAATCTTAAAATTATTAATTTGTAGAAAAAATGCTGTACATTGTTAGCAGACAATCCAACACTTTTTTTTTCTCAAAAATCCTTGAAACTATAAATGAAGTCACTCTGTGCAACACTGAGTTCTTATCTTTGAAACTATAAATGAAGTCACTCTGTGCAACACCGAGTTCTTATCGATTGCGAAGTCTATAAAGAAAAAAAAATGTAACTTATTTATTGCAACACTGGGGAGTGTTTCTGGACAGCGAAATAATCTTAAAACAGTATGCAGAAAGATTTAAAGATTAAATAAACTTACACTGCAGAATTCTTATTGCTTATTGATTGTGAAATCTTAAAAGAATATGCAGAATGAATTCAAAGGGTAAACAGATGAAGTTTGAGTTAGTGAAAACAGACAGGTTTCAAAACAGTACATTACCGAAAGTTGCAGAACGAAAGGTACTGGAGCCATCAGCTACATTTCTGCCTGCTGCAACAACAGTTTTTTGAATTCCATCCCCAACGATCATGATATTGGTCTTCTTCCTTGAAACAGTAACATTTTCATAATACACCCCGGCTTTCACATAGATTACATATCGCTTACTGGTTAGCTGAGAAGGTGCATCCTTGAGAGCATCGACTATGCTCTTATACTTGCCACTCCCGTCCTTGGCCACAACAGCATCTGGTTGCATAGCTGCAACGGGCAGTTGCAGAAGTCGGCGATCTCGGGCCGATAACCACAGAGGGAATTCATGCTGCCCTCCTTGAACTAACCCGTACTGATCATAGAATTCTTGATTCAGATCAGCATTGTTCATTTCTTCCCCTCCCTCTGCCAAAAGACGTCGCCTGTTGCTTGGAGGAGATGGAACTGTAAAATTGTTTGTCTGTACATGATAATTATGACCTTCAAGAGCACCAATGTCGGAGCTGGTGTTACAGAACAAGATCTGGAACATGGCCAGAGAATTGCTGACCAATTCCGCTAAATTCGTAGACTCTTCCTCGATTTGGGCCTTAACGCTAAAATTGCTAAGCTGGCTGGCTCCTCCAGCACCTGCAAGTTTGAAACCCTCCAGGCATGTGTCCTGGTTTGTGAGAGCTGCGCTGAGCCAAGTGTTCACATCTGCAATGTGGGCTTTTATTGATTTGGGATTTTTCGACATCGCTTGCATTTTGACAGAGGAAGCGCTGAGATGATAGATGGTGTCTTGGAGAAGCTCCACACAATCGTCATAGGCAACGAGTTCTCTGTGCCCCATCTTCCCATCATGGGCTGAAATGTTCACAGAGATAACTTGGTATGCTTGCTGGACTCGATCCATGGTCACATTGAGTGTAATATGAGCAAGATCCTTGGGCTCCCGCAATTGCGCCCCACCCTGGTAAGTGACCAGAGTTGACATGCATAGCTGAGGATACAATGTTTTACGGCAGGCCGTATCGATTGCCTTGGATTTCCAACCTCCTGCAGCGTTGGCAGCCCCATTGGAGTCTGGGCCGGATCTCGTCCTCCGCTTGCTACCAACGACCAAAATCCCAACTGTAACAGACACGAGCGCAGCAGCTATAATCAATGCACACAGTGTAAAGACAATGATTACTAATTTTCTTCTCTTTGCCTTAGTGTTCCTGGCTGCCTCCAGGGCCCGGGCTTCCTCTGATAACCTACCGTAGCCTCGTAAAGGACAGGCGGGCCTCATTATCGAAAAACAGAAAGGACGTTCAAAAGGTGCAATATCTTAAATCTCATATGAACTCAGCTACGTCCTCAAATCTCCTCCTGCAATTCAGATTTCTCCATTAAAAAACCAAGACCTTCTGCAATTCAGATTTTTTTTAACTAGAAAACCAATATTTCTCAGATTTCTAAATGAATGAATGTCGTTTTTGAAACTGTGAAGAATGTCACCTCCGTCCAACTTTTTTTTCTTTCGGTCGAATATGAATCGGTTGTCTCCATCCACTGTTCATACGTTAAAGTATGTCCGTATTTCATTATTCAGTAGGGACTGTAGGCGTACCTTGATATATATGTTTCTGATGGCGATTAAAGCTTTATTGTATCTTATCCCTCATCTTTACTGTATTTTTTTTCTTTTTTTTCCTGTTATTGATGGAGAATATGAAGTTGTAAACATCTGTTCTGCATGAGAAGCTAAAGTTGCTGGGACTATTCAAAGATGCTCAATACAAAGTATTTTATTTTTTTATATGGTCTTGTTTATTATTCTCCATATGCATGCTATAGATATGACAGTTGTAATTTTTGAGATTCTAGAGATGCATTATTTCACTCATAGGTTTTAAGTATTTGAGATTCTAAACAGAAAGTATTTTACTTTTCCACTGTTTACAGTCTGGCTTATTCTTCTTATACATGCAACAATAAAAGTGTTGCCCCCACCTTTAACTTTAGTTTAACTCTGGCAAGGTATAAGCACATCTGTTGCAAAAGTGTTACTCCACCTTTGTCTTTGGTTTCTTCATCTTGGCTTTTCTATTTCTATTTGAGAAAGTGAGAAAGTGTTAATTACAAGTTTTTCTTTAATGTTTTGATATTTGTTACTTTATCTTTATTGAAAAATTGTATATAAAATATAGTAATCTTCATATATTAATATTGTTATTGATATGAATTTATATAATGTAAATTATATATATATATATATATTATTAATTATTAAATTTTATAATTTAGAAAGGATTTTTCATAAAGAAGGGAGAAAAATATTTTTTTGTTTGTTAGTTTTTTTTGGGTGATATGTAAAATTAACCTATAAAGGGATAAGATAATTTTCATTATAAATTTATTAATTATAATAACATTTTATTAAAAATTATTTAATATATTAATATTTTATATTTTTAATATGAAAAATAAATAAATTAAATAATTAAAATTAATTAATAAATTTGAATTGAAGAAATAATATAATTGTATTGGTTATCAATTTAATTTTGATTTTCATTAACTAATAAATTTGAGGTGAAAAATCATAAAATTTTAATAGTTATTAATTTGTTTTTGATTCTCACAAAATAATAAATTTAAAGTGTATGTGGATAAATTTTGTAACATGAGATTTATCAAAATGCATTTTAATAATATTGTAAAATTATTTTAATAAAATAGTTTTGGGCAACATTAGTCAACAAATTTGGATAGAATTTGTGATATGGATTAGATTATGTTTTTTAATAATCAATGATTTTTTAATGATTTTTATATATTTAATGTTAAAGTATATTTATTTTAAATTTAGATTTATTAAGAATTTAGAGAGATTAAAAAGAATTGATATGCAAACTTTTTTATGCTTAAAAGATAAAAAAATGGATTTATATTTGTATATGTTTGATATTATGTAAATAGCATAAATCAATGATTGATGAAATCTCAATTTTACATTGTTTAAATCATTTTTTTGAATGCATAAATAGATTCAGTGCCCTCAAAAACCCCATAATATCTTCAATATGTAATCTCAACCACTTAAATCTGCAATTCTATCTATTTTTCTAAATTTCTGACTAAATTTTGGACAAAACTCAACCAAAAAAAAATGACGGAAAAAAGTAAAGACATGGACCATTAATATCTTGAGTTGATTAAAAACATGAAAAAATAATAACAAATAAAATTGCTCCTATTTCCTCATCTTTCAATAATTAATCTAATTTCATGTTTTATAGTGTTATTTCACTACATCCAAAGAATTGTTAATTATTATTATTTAGAACTTATAATTATTATTAATATAATTATAAATTTCTAACAGATTTTTAAACAAAATTGAAAAAAAAAACACATCAAAAAATATTTAAAAAGTCTAATAATTAGAGTACTCGCCATATAGTTATAGATCTTCACGCTTATAAAGTAGATATGACATAAGTGGTCCAAGGATTAATCTAGGAGTAGTTCTTTTTTACCGACATAGTCAAAGAGTAGAGGAAGAACTTGGAACTACCTAGAATTATATAATAAACGGATAAAGTATTGAATTATTCAGTAAATGGTTAACGGTAGACTTACCTTGATCTCGGGACTTGTGTATCTTCGGAAAAAAAGGCTTCACGAAACACATAACGAGAGATTGCATCCTTGTACTTTTTTTTTCCAAGGCCGAAAAAACATGATTTCATTATTGAATAAAAAAAAAAAAAAATCCAAGGCCGAAAAAACATGATTTCATTATTGAATAACAAAATTACATTTTCTTGATGTAAGCTGCTATTTAGATCACTTTTAAGGATACACTTCCTCACCATAATACATCTTTATTATTTAAAGAATTTTCAAACACTAATTTCAAAGAATCTTTATTTCTCTCCACATAGTCCAAACATATATATATATATATTTCAAAGAGATCAAATTCAGCCAGGCATTTCTCACGGTGCAATTTATCATGGTCCTATCACATGTGTGAGGGGCCTCGAGCCACTTGCAAGCCTTCCTTCAACAAAGCATCTCCCAATATATTTGTTTCAGCCTCGAGCCACTTGCAACTCTTCCTTCAACTAGGATGTCCCAATATATTTATTTATTTGAAGACATGGCAGAAAGACATCTCATTAAAAAGTGATTTGATATTCAAAATCTCTTTTAAAATAAGTCTCAAATGAAAATTATGCAAAGTGCTTCAGCACACTTATTATCAATAAAGAGTATCATTTGCAATTTCTAAATACTTCTTTTGACAACTAATAAGACAAGTTTAAGGTCAATCATGCTTTGTTATTTGTACCCATCGTGTACCAACTCATCCCTCTACCAACCTTCAATTTTATAAAATGTTGATTAGAGATATATAGGATTTCAATAATGCAAAGTGTTTTATAAAATGTTGATTAGAGATATATAGGATTTCAATAATGCAAAGTGCATCCCACTTTATTATCAATATCGAGTCTCATTTGCAATTTCCAAGTAAAGATAAGACAAGTTTGAGGGTCAATCATTTTACTCACCTCTTATCAACCTTGAATTTTATAAAATGTTGATTAGAGATATATAGGATCCCAATAACCTCATTACCAAAGAAGGTCCAACTACCAAATCTATAAATAACTTTAAGCATCACTATTTTTGGTGGTTTCTCCTCTTTTACCTACTTAAAAAAATTAATGATTAACAAACTCTACGAAATACAAACAAATGGAGGAATAAATATGTCTTCAAATAAACTAGAGTTCTTACTCAACCAATCCCCCCAAGCAACAATGATACGAAGAGCCTTATACGGGTTTAGAGAAGCATTGTCACACTAAATCTTAAGATAGTCATTTACAAACAAACCTCTCCATAATTTTATAATACCAATAGCACCTTCCGCTTCCTTCCACAAAATTCCAATGTAAGAATATGAAAAAAATAAGTGTAAGGAAGATTCCTCACATACCTTTTGGAGAGCACATCTTCCAAGACCGTGCTAGCTTTTCTTAGGCATGAAGTCCCGTGTTGGAACTCTATACCTTAAGCCACATAAATATCCTTGATTTGAGAGGGCATTTAAATTTCTATATTTTTTTGAACCACCAATGCTCCTCCAAGGTATCTTCCTCTTCTCTTATCACCTTATATCCTAGCTCAAGAGTGTATCTACCACCAATAGTATTCTAAGATCGAACCAACTCATCACCCTGCACTTTTATCCTTACATGAATACACCTCAATACTGCTAAATAATCATTACACATATGAACTTCAAAATTATTCAATCCAAGCTTGTTCGAAGTCATCCAATCTTACCTCCAAATTGTAGTTGAGTCTAGGTCAGCCACTTGAGATAGGAAAATTATTCCCCCCATCTCTAGGGAAGAGACCATATTTCTAGAAAGAACATAGTTCTCTCCACACCCCACCCAAGGATCCTCCCCCAACCTCATTCTAGTCTCGTTCCTAACCTTACAAACTAACCAATTTCCTATCAAGAGGAAGGAAAAAACAACTACCTTCCATATCACTGAGACATTTTGCAAAATATTTGGCAGGAGCTCTAATCCATTCTTCTATAAAACAAGGTTCAATATACTTATGGTATACCATCTTACACCACAAAGCCCTTCCCTCCAATGATCGTCCAAATATTTTTAGCTACTAAAGTTTTTTTAAAGGCATGTACACTTTTTATACCCCAATTGATCTAGGTGGATATCGGTGGCCACCCACCTCTTCCAACTGGCTCACATACAGTTTTCATCTTGGCAGTTT